>KN888497.1:0-13600 GCA_000934455.1 Apostichopus parvimensis | reverse complement strand
GGATGATGCAGAATAGTGATCCCCACTGCACAAATGGACAGACCCAATGCGCAAAGGTACGCTTGTTTCGTAGTAATGGTAGAGTCCTCCCGGAAATACTGTACCAAAATACCCAGTAGAATTGGCTGGCCCACTTTGAAGACACATTCCTGGAAAGAGAAACAAAAGTTTTTTTTTTTTTAACTATTAAAACTAATAATTTCAGCAATCAATGATAATAATAATAAGTGTGAAATTGCTTACAATTCAAAGGAGATTTGGAACTAAAGTATTGAAACATAAATATCTTTATCATAATTACACATCCCCCTTGCCCTTCCCCCCCCCCCCTTTCCACTCATCTCATCCACCCTGCATCAGCCAAGTTCCCTTTCCCTCACAGTAAAATTATACCTAAATGGGAAAAACTTTGATTTTTGCCATTAATTTAAATTCTTTCAGGCTTGGCAATTATGCAATTGAAGTCGCAATATATATACAGCACCGCAGTGTGGATCGTCACTGATGTTTTACGGCAATATTAACGGCATCTGATGTCTACGGTTGCTAAGGACATATCTTGCAAGCAATAAAGAAATAAAATAAAACAGTTAGCAAACTGCTTATCCACTAGAGAGCCTGTGTAATAGAATGTGTAAAAGTAAGTTGGCCTGACGTTTCGATCCTAGCAGGATCTTCTTCAGAGCCTCTGAAGAAGATCCTGCTAGGATCGAAATGTCAGGCCCACTTACTTTTACACTGTAAGTGCGCAATAAAGAAGAAAGAAAAGAAGTCAATAACAAAATCAAAAAGCCAGATAGAGTCAGTGCTCTCTGATGCTAATTTGCTTGAAATTTAACCTTTTCATCTCCTCCCCAAAATACCCCGTTTACTAATCGTAGACCCTTGATGTAACACACTATTGACTAGGGGTCATTAACAGATCAAACCCCCTTGGGCGCCTCTGCATGACATGGCAGTAAATTTGTTTAACCTCTTTTGGTAAAAAGCCAACTCTATAAAGTCATTGAAATTTCTGTTTCTAAGAGTAATTGGCCACGTTTCAAGTTAACGTTCGTTAACCTTGACTTCACCCTTTGTCGACCCTTGTGTACTGTACCCGTAGATTCTATGGGGAACGACCGACATTGTTTGCAGTCATTCAGAAATTCTTCCGACTGGAAATAGATTTCGAGGGTGTGAAAGACTAATTTGCAATATTTACCTTTTATCATTTTGAAACCGTCAAAAGATATATATTTCGTGCATGGATGGAGAAGAAATCTATGACTTACTGTACTTTGATAAACTAAGTGCAATTTTTCCACATCTTCCATAAGTGAAGGAAATTTGATATTCAATTCATTCGACTTTTCCAATAATAATAAATTTTGGGGCTGCAATTTTGAATTCAAGTGCAAACCTTCAATTTTCTGTCACTCTTGACGATGAAGCAGGCAATAACCTATTAATGTTCAAATTTTTTACAGCAGCTTTGAAGGCCTCTTGAAAAAGTCTTGAACGTATGTCTCTTATAAAATACAATGCGGTCAATGTGTACAAACGCTCTGCGACGATATAGACCTTTGCCCGTATTTAGGAAGTTTCCCATTTTGCGATAGCATTTTGCAATGCATTCCCAGTGGACTATTAAAAGTAACACATTTCTATGTACTGACAGATACCCGACTACTGACAAGAGCCACCAACCCAACTGTGCTGTTCGATAGAGGTACTGAATAATACCAGTAATGAAAAAACCTCCCCAAACATCTAAGAAGACTATTATTCCATGATTCGAGAGATATCACAGAGTTTAATGTTCCTTCATACACACGAGGCAGTAGAGTTTTACAGTGTGATCGAGTATAAGTACCACATCATCCAGCCGCATGCACAAGTCTTCAATTTTTTAAATGGCCGCCTTTATTTAATTGCAATGTTTGTAAATATGTAATTATGGAAGATGGGATAAAAGATATGCTGAATCTAAAAGTATTAAAACTCACTGACATGACCCCAACTGATGGCATTTTCAAAGTCGGCTTTCAGTGTCAAAACACTGTTAACCTTCTATCTTGCAACTTCTGTACGTTATGTAACAGAGAGACACAGAGAGAGTGTAACAGAACACTTCTGATCATAGTGGCATGATGATATTACAAGACATAAATAACAAAGTCACAGCCTCCCCACCCCTCTCTCCACCCACCACCACCCTCACCCCAGACACCACTTTAACACTGAGATATCACCCAAGTGTAGCAGTTTTTCTTTCCTTTTAAAATTATTCACAACTAAGATCTCTATCATATGATGTAAGAAGGTGAGGGTGGATGGCTTTGTATCTCACTTTAAAGCAGCATTTTGCGTTTGGTCGCCGTTTTCTACTTTTTTGAAAAAGTAGTTTTTTACATATATCAATCACAAAGCAGCAAACTAAAATATTAGCCAAGTTTTTCCCTGCTTACAACGTTAATTGGCGAGTAATTAAGGATATTTGCAGATAATGAGAAAAGTGTCCACGACAAATTCCACATTCAAAATTAATCGCATACAGTTCCCCCAAACCCACCAGTTTGAATTCAACCAATCAGAGATGCAGGTTTAGTTATGAGCCGTTGCTAAAAATAGATTCAAGACTTTGTTGGTACAACCAGGGAGTTGTTATGGAACTCCCTGGTACAACTGCCATATAGACTGTACACAAATCGAGCATGGTGTTGTATTACGTATTGGTCAATGACGTTCGTAGTGTTTAAATATTCATATTATGGGCGAGGTTTATTGGGATCCCAACAGAAAATATCTTGGAGAAAAACAAAGTTGCAAATTTTTCGACTTTTATGCCACCATTTGAAGTAAGACTTAAATAGATAAGCTAGTTATGTATGTCGTTATGGCATAGTGGAGTCTGTGAGGTTGAGAAAAATCATAGAAAAGGACGCAAAATGCTGCTTTAAAATGCCTTATATATTGTACCACCATCTGACTGTACTGTAAGCAAACTTCAACACAAGAATGCTGACCAATACCTGCTTCAAGATTTGTCTGGAGGACAAACCATTGGTCAAGGGAACATGAATGACCTTCTTCCAATGTACAGCAAAGATCAGACCATGATACAGTAGCTGTTTAGTGTAAACAAACTGGTTTGACCTGCTGCATGGTAAACCACAAACCACAAAGTCACTCACTCTGTAATGGTTGTGTTTTTTATTACAAATTTGTGTGTCTACAGTAGCTTTGCCAATCACTCTGTGTTAATAGTCGCCTGTTATACTGTAAGCATTGCTCTAGTGGAACAATTGTCATTAGACGCTGCTGCGAGGGTTAACCCTATAACCCTAATATAATAAGAACTACTGTACCTATTCGAGTATGATATATACAAACAGGATGACAGGCTATCAATAGTATTAAAAACAGACCTTGAACTGTTTTGATAAACAAGGCATACTATATGTTTACCTTCACAGCTACCATTCTAAACGCATGTACACTTGTACAGAATATACTGAAAGAATTAAGACTAATAATCTAAGAATTAAGACTACTCAAGTGAAATATCCAAACAGGATTACAAGGAAGGTAAGCTTCCAATAGTATTTAAACAGACCTTCAACTGTTTTGATCTTACGGGGTGTACTATAATTAGAATGACTACTCACGTAAAATATACACAATTCCCCCCAGCACACCCAGGAAGGGTATAAACACTGAAGCTTAGACCCCCCTCCTCCGGGCTACGACAATCTTGAACCAGTATTTCTTTACTTCAGATAAAATACGGTACCCTAACTTTACGCATGTAGCAATTTGAGAGACTTTGTCTCATCATTAAAGTTGTTACGAATTTTAGCATTAGAGGAAATTAAGTCAAACTACATTATGTTTAAACACAGTCTAACATACAGTATGTTACTCTGTGAGAGAAAGCAAGAAAGAAGAAGAAAAAAATAGAAAAGAAAAGAAAGAAAAAAAAACATACAATGCTTTACTGGATATCGAGATGAATTTATCTGCTTGATAACTTGAAATACGCAGAGTTCCAGGTTTGCATGATTCAAGGATCAAAAGGCAGACGAACCCCAGAGCCCCCCTCCCCCCACAGCCCCCTCCCCCCACAGCCCCCCTCCCATAGCCTTCAGCTTAGACTCACTGCTTTTTTTGCTTTGGCAATGTGCACCATGGTTGATGATGAATACTTACCTCAAAGAAAACGATAAATCCGTTGAGTAGAATAAGAAGTCTACAGTTTCGGATGATTGCATTTAAAAGACTCGCCTTTTGTCCCGTCTTCCTCTCCTTCTCTAGCTCCGCATCCCACTCACTGTTAATAAAGACCAAAACATTGTTTGCATACCGACTTAAAGCAGCCCTGGGCAAACTCTTGATGCTCATCCCTTTTGCCCGAGAAGACCAAATTTCTGTCACGGTACAACCAAAATCAGGCTCTGGAACTGTTTACAGTACCTCAAATTAAGAAGATAAATATTGTAACCAAATACCTCCCTAATCACTAAGAGCATCAACAGGTAACAGCCTAAATCACTTTGCAGAAAAGTGAAAGTAAAACAACAAAAGTGGTACAGTAGGTATATAAATATATATGTGTGTGTGTATATATATATATGTGTGTATATGTGTGTGTATATATATGTGTATATATATATGTGTGTGTATATATATGTGTATATATTCAGCTCAAAATGTTTAATGACAGATAACTCAATAAAAATTAATGATTATTAATATGAAAACTGCAGAGTACGGTGTTATTTTCACTGAGCTTTTAGGGCAGTAAGCTGGAAAGGTTGAAGTTAAAATTTGGCAAACACACTATGAGACTTTAACTGAGGCAGTAATTGTATCTTCATCTTTAAAAACAAAACTTTAAGTTGCTACTTGCTGGTAAATGTTTTTATTATTAAACAAGATACATAAAAGTAGGCCAGTAACCTTGTTATAAATTATGCTATATACTGAGGTGTTAAGAAGATGTCAACAAAACACACCGTTTGTAAGTACTAGTACTTACAAAAGCCAGACAGGCAAATATTTAAAATGGCATAGTAATACAAAGTTTACCAGAAGAATGAAAAAATGTAATCATGGACATTTAAAATAGGAGTAATTAATGTAACCCCTACAATCATTCCCAGCCACTTGCCCTTGACATACCTTCTACTGCTCATATATATCTTATATCATTATTAGAGCACGGTAGGAAAACCAAAATCATTGAATCCATCTTTGGTTTCTACCATAACAACAGCAGTGCCATTCCCTTTTCCCCCTCCCTTCGCCCCCCCCCCCCCCCAAAAAAACTGGCTAATTATCCCCGGCTTAAATTCACCCATAGTTTGGTAACCACTGACATACGGGTACTAAATTTGTGAATCCATAAATGATCTCCAGCTACCTCTGAAGTATTTTATCGTTGAACCTACTGTATTAGTACTGTACAGTGCAGGAGTACCCACTTATCTGGTTTTTTTTATCAGTGCTCACTTGAAACCTTACGAGAATCTTCTGCCAGCACATAAAGCACGATATTTAACCCGGAGAGACCTACTTACTAGAAGTGCATTGACACGGTGAAATAAAATTTCACTAACTTACAATAAATACTGGTAAACAACGTTCACTCAACATTTGATGAAATCCCTTTCGATGATCTGACTAAAAATGACCCAAAGTTGCTCATTTTTTGGGGGGGGGGGAGGGGGGGAGGGGGATATACTTCATACCCACTCTAATCAATATAATATGAGGGAAATCAGGAAGGACGAAGACCTCAACTGGGGGTAGGAAATAAGCAAGGTTCAAGAAAATGATGAATTATATATTCCAAGGGAGAGTGCATGTACCGGAGGCAGTTAAGAGGGAGTGCCGGAGTAATGTTGATTTGTAATATTTATCTTTGGCGTTAAGTCTTTGAAGACAAACTTCTCTATGGAGTAGTCTGTACAATATATGCTTACAGTGATATGTCATTCAATAGGGCTAAAGAAAGCATCTTTCCAAGTTGCAATTTCAGAAAAAAAAAAAATTTGATTGGCCAAATGCATTACCCTTTTTTCCCCCTCTCTTTATAATACTTAGCATACTCTTTTATCATGAAGTACCGTTCTGTAAAACTGTTGAATGTCAACTCATTCATTCTGCATGGTTACTTATCAACTTTCATCTCATCAAAATGTATCACATTTGCTCATTCATTACCGACAGGCGGGGCTAATTCCTTAGCAACGGAAGTGTCTCATGACATAATTTAATGTGACTATGTGGAACCTGTCAAAACAGGTCATAAAAAGATGACTGGGGGCCAATACGATTGGGGGTGGGGGTGTCCATAAGAAAGCACACACTTTGTAGAACGAGAAGAAGGGTCAACGACTGGCAGAGACCACTCGCTGAAAGGCATACAGGGTTAACAAAATGTTGTCACTTCATTTTAGCTTGGAGGGCTGAGATTGTGGGGAGACAGGTAAGCAAGGCACAAAGTACATTTCCACTATCTGCTGTGTCTGAAACTACACTAACTGAACATCCCCTGGGGTTTCTCGTGGGAGAGGTGGTAACCGGTTTGTGACACTGGAGTGCATGAGCATACATGAAGGGGGAGGGGGGATGGGGGTCTAGGGGCAAGGCCGCTCGGAAAATTTTGTTAGAACGTCAATCATGCAAAAAATCAATTAGCTAAAAGGCTGTGTCAAATAGGCGGAAGAATTTCTATTTGTTGCTATATATTTAGTGTTCGCAGCCAAATTTTCAATGTCAGATGATGGCATCATGGGTTAAAATAGTTGGATTGCAATCATTTCTATATTTTTTATTCTTTCTCTGAATACAGTGATGCAGGGGTGTTAGTCATATTTCTGCGAGGTGGTCCGAAAAAACAAAGAAAAGTGGCCACCTCACAAAAATGAATAGCAAAAGGAAACCCTGAATTTAATGAACTACTATCTTAATGTCATTTGACTTTGGACCAGCCTTGGAATATTGATTAATTTCAAGTTAAAATGCCGCTTTAAACGGCACATCAAAGTAGGAAATTCTTAAACTATGTTTGGATTATCAAATGTACTCGATTGTGGAGGTATTCTGAAGAGGAGAAAGCTGGAATTTGATGAAGGCGAGATCTTTGTCACATATTTTCGATGGAAGACGATCATATAGCCACCTAGAGTAACAGCCTGGTTTTGTGTCTCGCCACGACGTAGTAAACAAAAGCGTAAACTTAAGCAAGTTACAGAATTTGTGACGCTCTATTTAACTTGATTCATCCTAGATCAAAAACTGTCAAACTTGACGCTGCGGGAGTTCCTTGAAGTCTCGGACTAAAGATCTGTCAAAATTGAATGAAGAACTTTTCATTCACCCGGGCTATTTCATTGTTGTTCGTGAAAGTTTCAACACACAGCACTTGATATTTAATGACTGCCCTCAAGAAGGAGCAATGTCAAGGAGAGGCGGTGACACCCCGGACAAACGACCCCTGCTGTTTCTACTTTCTGGGGAGTGATATAAACATGGGTGTAGTGCAAATAAATATAAAGTGGGAGTGAAGTAAGGGGTGGCTGTTCATGAGACAATGTCTTTCAGACAAAGTGGTGAACACAAAATAATAAAAATAAGAAGAAAAAAATAGTCTCAGTGAAATCTGTATCCAATCCACAACTAGGGTACAAAATTCCAAGCTGATGGCAAATGCAGTTCAATATTACAATAAATGGTGGGAACCAAAAAATTAGAGAGAATTCCACCACATGTGCATTTACTCATCTGTTTTATTGAAATGTTGTATCATTTTGGCCCTATGACCAGACTCTCCAAAGCTCTATTTCATTTGCCATTGTTTCGGTTGATTTTTCATTTGGTTGGACAAACACATACATATTAAAGGTCTCTTCGGAACATATTAATTAAGATTTTGCAAGTACCTCCTGGAGGGAGAGGAGTGGTGGGGGGGGGTGGGGAGCACACAAGAATTTGCTGGCCAAACTTTGCCAACTTGTGCTATACACTATCTATGCGAAAGGCAAGATTGATTATGTTACAGTCCATCAAAAGGAAATGATGTACTCAGTTAAAAGGTATAATTTGTCATATGAAATATGGTCAAGTTCTTAGATTAAAACCATGTATTGTAAACCAAGTGCTACCTACATACCAAGGTTCGAGTTAAGGCAACTTTTAGTTCTTGTGATATCGTGTTTACAAGCCAAGGTGTCACATAGACACACACACACACACATACATGTTTGTATTACATTCAGACCGAGGACCCCATTGTATTTTCCATTGTTCAAATCCATGTACCCTAATCTTAACAATACCCCATACAATGGAATTCTTCCGAGGACGTGGTGATTCTTTAGAAATCACAACCGAGGACCTGAAATTCTTTTGCTCAAGTCCTCGGTCAGAATGCAAAACAAACGCCTACGTACATACATACACACACATACATACATACATACAGTATGTTTGTCAGTACAGTAGTTGTGCGGCTGGAAACTGAATGCCTTTAAAATTCTGTCCTCTTCTCCATCACAGACGGTTTTTTTTGGTGGCAAATTTATTTGATGAAAATTGGACTAACTGAAGTCGAAACACACAAATATTTCGATATGACAAACATCTCACTAGAACAGGGAATCTGCTATGCATAATCTTGTTTACAAATTACAAAAAACAAAAAAAACAAATGCGAAAAGAACACTGAATACAGAGCAAATGTATTTTAGCTTTAGATTTAGGTACTCTCACTGGTATCTTCGATGTACAGTACTTGAGTGACTCATCAAAATTTCAATTTGTCTCCATTTGGCAAAAGAGGAGGGAGGTACCCTTCAATCATAAAATGTACCAAAGTACATTGCTCTACTTCAGTGAATGGACGACTCCTGTGATCTATGACGACACTTAGACGGTTCCAAAATCATCTGTGCAAACAAGAATGTTTGCCGATAGCACAATCAATCAAATAACACAGGTTACTTCTTCAGAGAAGCTGTGAAATTCAGCTCGCACTGAAAATGCTGCCGACTTTGATAAAAATTTTATTCAGCACCCACTGTACTTGCTGCTGACTTTGATAAAAATTTAGTACCGAGTATGATATTTGAAGTACAGAACTTATCATGTGAGGGTAAAATTTCGAAGGCTTTTCTGTCTCGTTTGTCCCTCAGACAACCATGTCTTTCCCTTTTGGGGATTTTGGGAAAAGCATTTCTGGCCGACCAAATAAATGTAGCCAAATTAACAAGACAAAAATCAACTATTTATACGTGTGCACTGTAGGAGAGATGCCACGAATAGAATATCAGGTTCGGGCCGGTCAAAACTCCCCTTTCGGATGGATCATAGGCATCCGACTAAGTTTGTTTTATTTCAGTATCTCCAAAGTGACATGGACAAAGCCAATTATCACAAATTTGAGGGTATTTAGTTACAGTGCAATCTGAATTTGATGTAAACAACTATGTCACTAGCCAGATGAAAGCCAAATCTGATTTTTGTGTTCCCAAAATTTGCTGAAAATTTTACAAATAAGTGGTTCTTCAAATGCATAAATGGCAGGTACACAAACAGATGGTGCCATCAAGGATAAGAGATTTTGGCTTCCCGAGTATTACCTCATGTCAAAACAATGTGGTAAGAAATTATTCCCCCCCCCCTGGAAACTGTCCCATCCTAAGCCATACCAATTTCGCTACAGCTATAACTTAAATATACATGTCAGTAAATATGTGATAAATAACTCACTGTATTAGTTTATTCGCAAGCAGTTGTGATGAATCTTGAGGAACCGTCTGGAAAAGGTTGTGCCTCTCCAAGGTATTCTTATAACCGTACTTGAAGAGCGGAAACAGCCAGCTGTTACAAAAAAACGGAACGAAAACAGATCATATTAAGGAAGAAAACAACGATGGACATGTTCGAAAGTCGTAAAGCAAAAAAGTACAAGGCGATGCAGTGTGGGACAAATCAGTTCATTTCGCCAAAACTAAAAAGCTTGGAACAGAGTGACACAAGTATGTGGAGGCAGGTAAGAATGGCGTGTCAAAGGTCAGACTGAATAAACAGTAAACGATTCACACCTCACACAAGACTTTTTCAAGTGTTGACTTGATAAGTCACCATCAAGTTTCTTGCTCTAATACCGACCTATCAACATCAAACTTAGTTTGTGGAACCTTTTATCTCTGTTTTTGGAATATTTGATATATATCAAGATTAAAAATCTGCCTAAATTCATCCTTTAATGATTATAAACCTGGCCGGATTCTTACTTTCAAAATCTAGCAATGTCTAGACTTGTTCCAATAGGCTAAGTACTGTACTGTGGATGGAAATAATGGAAATTAATTGTCTATTAATTGTCTATTAATTGTCTATATATAGTCTATTTGAAAGTAACATATATAGGCATCCATCATCCAAGAAATGTGCTGGGGAGAGTTGGGGGGAGAGGGGGAGGGGTTTGGCTGCAAACATTACAGTGCTCTGGTTTTTGTTATCACTTTGTAGAACAGCTAATCCGAATTTGAGTTAAGTTTACCACTGGCCAATGCAAACCTAAAGAACCAAAGAAGGAAAGTAGCACTATCAAAGCATTCTAGCTATCAACAAAAACACCATCCATTTTTTTTTTTTTTAAAAAACACACAAAAAAGGAGAAAAATGAAAAGAACAAGAAGTAGGCTTGGTAGACTATTTCTTTCACTAAGATCACCTAATATGAGATAATTTGCATTAATTTATTAATGAGATATGTAGCAAAGTAATGTAGACTCAATATCTGAAACTGTAGTATCCCTGTAGAGCCTGTAAGTCAGTTTTAATATACAAAAAACTAACAAACCAGTACATTATCTTTTTTTTTTAATACCCTGCTATATAGCAAATTAAATATAACAAATTTACAGACTCAATATCTAAAACTGTGGTAGCCCTGTAAAGTCAGTCAGTAAATGAATTTTTATAACTTTACAAAAGAGAGAGAGATAGAGAGATAGAGATTTAATTCGTCCATAAGATATGGAAATTTGTCGCCCTGCAGCAAAACACATAAAAAACAAAGTTTTAAAGTTACATACAGAATACAGTTAAATAATAGTATAAACAAAACACAGAGAAGTTGAATGAAAGGTAAAAATATCAACAGCAACAATATCCATACATGTGAAAAAAAAAAAGTGACATATATACCAGTACATTATTTTTGTTTGTTTATAGCCCTGCGGTATTATGATATCTGTAGACTTCATGACACTTTCAAATCATATGTGGGCATGCAGAACTCCATGTGAATTTCTGCCCATCATATAGGGTTTTACACCTTCACAGTGACCCTTACAGCTGGAGTACCAGAACCTAAATTGACTAAAGCAAGTCAAGTTTCACGCAATGGGATTTTACGGTGTGATTTCCCTTGCATACAGTTAACTCAATGGAGAACTCCTATTGACTTAATGTGTGGAAGTAAAATGAAAATCAAATAGCAATGTCCTTGTAAAGGGAGCATAAAGAACAATCTCAACGACATTTATGTTTGCACTGTATGTATATAGATACGCCAAAACTCTTGAGAAGGTGAAAAAAGTCGCCAATATCAAGCTACTGCATTGTGAAGGATGAATCAAACAAAATCTCCCCAAGAGAGTTTTGGGTTACTCTATAGTGCAAACTTAAGTGTACTACTCGCAATGTACAGGGAACCGACGGCAAATCATAAAGGGCATGGCGGCAAACTTTCTCCGTCGGCGAGGCATGTTTTTCAGGGCCACCTCTGCAAACAGCAATGGCACGTTGGCTTTTTGCCATTGTTCTTGTGAAGCCCTGCTCTAATGTGCAAGGGAATAGTTTGTTACAGAGCCCCCTGTTTAAAGTTTTCAATTTGCTTTAACGCATATATATAACAAAATTGGGATTATGTTTCTTCGTGCCATATTTTGTCTGGGCTTTGCCCGGGCCACTGAATTGACCAGAGGCTTAGAGCTGTGGCCCCCCTGATAGCACTTGTATATATACCGTGAGGAGTTTGCAGAAGGTTAGTGGGTCAGAAGCTATATGAACTATGTGTATACTAGAATACAAGAGTAAATTATTTACCAGAAAAACACTTTGGAGAAGATGTTTGTTGAGTTGATTGGGTTCGGTTGACTATCCAGAGTGATGTCTTCCGTTTCTTTTTCTGCTCCCATTGTTAATCCACTTGTCCGTTATCAGGCTTCTAAAGTTCAGACTGCAGGTGTTCACATGCGACTCCAACCTCCAGTTATATTATTTCTTGAATGACACCTTGCGATGAGTTGAGGCAAGGGAAGTTGTGTGGTAAGAGGGGGGGGGGAGGGATGGGGAATAACCTCGTCCTGTAAGAAAAGGAGAAAATTGTTTAATTTTGTTTTATAGTAATCCATACTCTTGGAAGCACTGAACATTTATTACATATGATTTAACTTCATAAGTGTTGCTAGCAAAGTTTCGAAACAAAAAAATGATACATATACTTTTGGAACATGAAGTACTTTAAATCTAAATGTCCAAACATTGAGAAGAGATGGTTGCATAATTTGTTGAAGTCGTTAACTGCACCGTGTTCAAGTAGGCAATTAAATGTCTCAGCGACACAAAATAATGTTGGTATGAAAAATGCTTGTTGGAACTTGAGCAAGAGTTACCATAAGCAGTTTGTTACCAAGCTAATGCACAGCTTAGAAATTACTCATACCACCATATTGTTTTGAGTAATGGGAAGTAAATTTCTCTTCTACTGGCACAAGTAATTATACTTAGTACAGTACTACTAGCCTAGGTAGTAGTTGTATAGCCAAGGCTTCATAATTCACGCACCCCCGTAATTGACGCACCTTCAATTATTACTAGCAACATACAGCAGGCCACCTAAACTTTTTGCAAACAAGCAGAATTACATATTTCATAAGTTTGAATCCATTTCAGCTATTTGCTGACCAAATTGTGGTATTTTTTAAGCTTTTAAAACCCTCCCCCCAGTTTTGCACGTTTTTTGGGCATTTGGAAATCTTACATCATAAAAATAACCAACATTACCTCGATATGATAACACTACTCTCTGGGACCTGACCTGTCTGAGCTTAGAGGCTCAGAGCATAGCAAACAGCATCTAAAGTCAATGGATGTATACTAAGGCCTACACTACAGTTAGCTTATAGACGAATGTGTCAATTTAGGGGTATGAAAGAACTTGACACGGCAGACATTTTGTGGTCAAATTCTGCTCAATTGTACGGTGCATAAGCACAGAACCTTAAATATTTTGAAATCATAACATTTCTGAGGAACTACACATATGAAAAACACATACAGTTGAGTGATTTGGATTTTTCCTTGAAAGACATCGTTGATCAAATCCTTAAGTGCGTTAATAATGAGCCCACCATGCTACTACTACTAGTACTTACGTTAGACTAGACTAGGAGCACATGCATGAAGATCGATGTAGCAATCTTTACACAATGTACACAACAAAACTCCAATTATCAATTCATGTGAAATTAGAAAATTAAATACCAACTCCAAGTAAGATTTCGCTTAAAGCTGCAAATCTATTGGGAACATGTAAGTA
>KN888496.1:35934-55437 GCA_000934455.1 Apostichopus parvimensis | reverse complement strand
AATTTTGTTTTCCTACGTCCCTGCCAATTATGGGTTTTAAGTAGGATACATACATGTGCACTGAAGGGGAAATACCAATTTCCTGAGAATATGTTAATGTAAATTGGTCGTAATTCCTCGTGTTGGAAGAAAGAAAACGTTACAGACTTGACACTCCAGCACTTACAATATACAATATATATATCCTCTTCAAATATATATGCAGTCCATTATCATACTCAATCAATGCACTCTGAACAGTAGGCTACCCGAGGGAATCATTTATTGTAGTGTCAACATTTCATGTGGCAATTTTGAAGGTTCCAAACTTTGTCTTTGATATTTTAAAAATACCATGTTTCCTGTGTTAAAAACTGCCATGATGTCTTTTGACTTGTATGGCAACTTGACTTTGTTACTTACTGTAGTTGCCATACCAGCTAAATTATTCCTCGCTAGCCTAGTAGCCCAACATTTGTATCCAGCTAAAAAAAAAGCTACACCCCATCATATCATTGAGGGGTGGGGGTTGATTTAAAGGGGAGGGGCAACGGCTACCTCCCCTGTGGGAATTTTGGGAACAAAATGTATCTTCAGGTATAAAATGGTGTAAACTTTTGAAAACGTTGAGACAATATTGAATAATTTTCAACTGTTTAGGTTCAGCACATGCCACATACACACACATTATGTTATGGTATGATATATGCAGTTCACTAGGATTTTTGAAGTATACTTTGTCTGCTCATGGATTTGTTTTCTGTTAATATCAGAGCTACATTTGCATATAATTACAAATGGGCAGAAAATTTATAATTCACAGAACGAGCAAAATGGCCATATATGAAACTTTAGGGAGTTTGTTGGCCGACTTGTATCCACGACATATGAACAATGAGCAGATGTAAAAATTTCTCATATTTTAGCGCCCAACGAAATGTTTAGGTTAACGTCTTCATATTTTGGTGCTAAAGTTGAAAATGCGCTGCGCATGAAATTTATATAAAAAATAATAACAAATCTAAGAATTAAAAAAAAAGGCTCTTTTGACAGTAAACAACAACACTTTACATGAAGGATATTTTATACTCTATACATGTTTTTTTGGCAAAGAAAATAGAAGGTACAGTAAACAGAACATAAGATATGAAAACTCAATACACTCCTAATGTATCAATGCATTTAAGGATTATATTGACACTTAAAAGGTAATTTTGGTTCAACATACTGTGGATGAACTTTAACAGGCATTTCTGATCTACCTGTATACAATATTAGTAATTGTACCATACACTGCCTTAGTTACTGTTTGAACATTTCCTGGAAAAGAGGAAGTTGGCTATAATCAATGCAAGCAGGTATCTTTTCACTGGTAAAACCACAGAAGCAATGAAAGCTACTGGATGATAATATTACTGTAATATACTTGCATGTACTTAATTAACCATGCGTTGAATGGCTTGTGCAGTATTCTCAGCTGTCATGCAGTTTGCTATATAAAAATATAGTACTAGTACAGTATGTAGGTAGGGACTGCCAGATCTTTTGGTTAAAAAGTGGGACTCTGCAAACTGGGTGGGGGGGTGGTGTAATTATACCTAACGTTACGTAATATTATCACCTAACAGCTCTGCATTAACGTCAGTGATACGGTAGTACTTATATTGCAATTGTGTATAGCCACGTTACACCTGCTTTTCCTGCCAAGCTTTTGGGGCCAACATGAGGCGCCATCAATCATGTTTGTTCGTTGAAAATGATTATATCATGCCTCCGAAACACGTCACGTATTGTATGATGCTTACTGTTTTTGGCTTGCGTATCATGAGAACATAAAAACAGTGATATTTTTGAACGACCTAAAATTAGAAAATTGGGATAATTCAGTTTGCCCACTGGAAACCATATTTGTACATTGCAAAATGGGGACAATCCCCTTTAATCTGGGTACATAGTGATCCCAACAAGTTTGGTAACTGTTATATACCAGCCGTGAAGGTGTGTGGGGGGATTGGGGGGAATAGTCATTTTGGTATTAGTGTTTGAACTAAGGGTTGAAGCTACAGTTTACGATTTACCTCCAAGATGAAACATGTTCCGATCGAGCAATGGGTAGAAAAACAAGCAATATTTCACCCACCAACTTACATTTCCAAATATAAAAACTAAATTCTCTTTTCATCCAAATGTTTCCTATTCTAGAAAAATAAATCCAACAATGCAGATAATACTAAATAATGCATACTTACTTAAGTACACGTGCAGATATACTGTATAATATCCTTTAACATATGTTTCTGTTCTTTATAATAAATTCAATTTCAAGTTGTTTTTTTTTTAAATCATTTTGTGTACCCTTATCTACAGCAAGAAGCTTTTCAATGAGTTGGCAAGTTTCAGTTTACAATATCACAATAACACCTTACATTTCAAATCAATACAAGTTGCAAAAATGCAGAATATAATTTTTTTTGGCTCAGAATTCTAGTTGTACAGTACTCTTTCAATGTCAAAACTGATAGTGTATACATATGTATGTATATACAGTATATATGGCACTTGCTAGTTATGAATTCAAGTATTGAGTCCACACTCATAATTGGACTCTGAAAGAAAAAAATTCTTGCATGGACTGGAACTTATTTGTTTTCTTTCTATATTTCTTGGAAATTTCGACATCGTTTGTAACGTTTAGAGCAAAATGATAGACAAACATGGGGGGGGGGGGGGGGTTGTTCTCTTTGAAAAGGTTCCTTTTTTCCTAATCGTCATTAAAGATAAGATCTCGTCCATAAACAAAGAAGAAAAGTCACATTCTCTCATGGATGAACTCACGCTTTATCAGAATTGGTAGGATCATTAAACCGGGAAGGTCAAAAATCCTGTCGGTGAGTTTCAGCAAGGCAAATACTTAAAGTTACTGTATGTAATAGTAAGCACAGTGTAATACAGTATGTGTACACTGTACGACCTACATAACAGAAGCCTCATTTCAAATTCTTTTCGCAATGGTTGGCAACAAAAAGTGGAAATTGAGGAGTAGATCATAGTCATTGATGATTAAACTGCACACTTGCTCGATTCGCGATTGCAATCGACTGCACCTTGACTGAAAGTCAGTGAGCTACTGTACATCACACACACATACCATAACTTGGAAAACAAATAACTTTTAAACCTGGAGGAAGTTTACTTTACACCGATTCTTGCATACATAAGTTTCAGAATCAAATTTTGATGTTTTCCCCTAACTGGATCATACCCCACTGGTACTAAATGCTTTGGGGGCCCATTTGTGGGTCACCACCCAAAGCATGGCCGTAGGTGAGCTGTTAAAGTAACTTAAGTCTGTGACTCTACCTTTATCATCCTTGAGAGGTCCCCTGCATCTGCCAACTCCAGGACTATGTTCAGTTCGTTGTCTTCGATGAAAGAGGCGAGGTACTTGATCACATTTGGATGGTCCAATTGCTGCAAAGACAAAATATAATCGACTACATTTCATGAGTTTGGATGCTCCCATTTATCAACTGGAGATATTAGCCGACAAGAAAGTAATTCTTTCTGATCACTTAAGTAGCAGCATTTAATGTCATTAAAGTTTATTTAAAACAAAAGAGTTGGTTCTTTTACAGGTGAGCAGTCCGTACGTAGGCTCGCAAAATACTGTGCTGTGATAGACATAGTGACATACATTGCAGCTTCTTTCTCATTGATGATGAAATCAATTAGGGTTTTGTTTTTTGTACTGCAACTGCTATTGTACCAATGTGAAACAAACTGAACTTCTCTCTGTGTGTCAACCACAAGTCCCTCCAGTAACAATTCACTGGTGTAATTTGCTCCTCCCTAACCCTATCCCAACCCCTTTCCCTTCTCCGATCCCAACCCTGAACCTATTTATGGATAACATTTTGCACCATAGTCATTGCATGGGAGGGAAAGGTATGTTGCAACATGTTGCAACATAACCAGGTATGTACAGTAAATGAATACACAAGTCCAACAAGCCCTATGTCAACTTCCAAGACACTGTGACTGACAAGGAAGTATGTTAATGAGGAAGCTGTGCTTTATCAGTATTACATGGTCTTTTTACATCTCTATTACATTTGCAAATCGATTTCAAATGCTACATGGCAAAGTTACTTGCTTGTAAAGTTGGCACATATAATATCAATACTGCTAATACCAAGTATTCAAATTGGGTTCACACTTGAATAGATTCGGTAAAAAGAATACCTTTGACACTGAAAGTCAAACAAGGTCAAACTTCGCCTACTGTTATGAAGTTACAATTAAAGGGGAATCACCATACTGGAAACGTGTGGAAAAATTTGAAGTTTCCCCTCTTGAAATACCATTTTTATAAATTTTTCATATCTTGACCTGTGAGGCTGTGACCATCGACCTCCATTGAAACATGATGCTTGTTGAACTCTATATTCGGGGGTGCTGGGGGGGGGAGGAGGGGGCATCCACATACAGAGGTTACGATACATCCAGGTTTCTCGCTTTTGAAATATCATGTGCACATGCAACGATTCACACACCAAACACACACACATTGTACATATCAATACACACACAGACGCTATCTTCACTGTCACAATGGTTTTATACATTGGAACCAAGGATCTCCCGTAAATGGAGTGCTGTCGTACCGTGCTACACTGTGCTGCAGTGCAGGACACACTACACATACCTATTATGTAGATAACTTTCGCTGGGATTAATACTGAAAATATCACACGACCTCTGTTACTACTTTAGGAAGTCCAGGGAAACAGGAGAAAAGAATTTAAATTTCTTAGAAATTTGAGAGAATTTCATCTCTATCTTCTTCACTTTAACCTAATCCTGCATCATTATTTGAGTCTATGAAGCTCGTTTTATGTTTCCTAATGCTGATTCTGGTCAAGAATGAACGGATGTTACTGTTCCAATATTTAAAGACCACACAGTCTATGTATGTAGATGTCGTCACAGCTTTCAGGGTGGAATATCAGTGAGGATTTTTGTAGTTTTATATTCCAAGTTGCGTACGTTCCACGTCCCAGGGGAGCCTTCCCAATCTGTCTTTTCTCACGGCTCTTGTCAGTATTTCCGATGAGAGATATGAATTTTACGAAATAATTTAAAGATGAAACAGAATTATTAACCTCTGCTGTCAAAGAAGGATTTCAGAGTTCAATCAATCTTGCAATTTGTACAAAAAGGTTTTGTTTGGTATTTTGCTCAGATACTTACCTTAAAGGAGACTCATCATTTTACTGTACAATATATATATATGGCAGAGATCGTTGTGATAAAATAATTCGCCAATGAAGAAGGAAATTCTTGTTCAGTAACTTGCGAGATATCCTACTTTTAAAAATCATGTCTGGGAGCTGTCATTTTGTAAAATGTGTGATGTCATAATGCCACTAAGATATGAATCTGTTTACTTTTTCAATCGATAGCTCATGTTGAGGGGTTCAATATCTTAGATTCAGCATTTCCAAAGACCATCTTCATTACAGAAAATCAACATTTTAATATATATACAACAACAATACAGACATGGAAACTTGAAGCATATGTGGCTCAGTGACGTCATACAATAGCAATGTAGCAATTTGGCCCCTTTTTTCATAGCATTTTGCAATGAATTACTGGATAAATTATGGTTTATAACCCTGTCTTATATCATTTTTTACTTTTATTACTGTTGTTATTACTTTTAGGTTTTCTTAAGTTTGGTAATTTTATATTCCAGGTATTGGTTATTTTGTACAGTGCTCTTGAGCATTTTTTATTTCATGATAACAGCACTTTAATGTATGGTATTTATTATATTTATTATTATTCCCTGGTGGGCTGAAACTCAAGAAGGTAGTACTTAACACAATTGCTAAGGCTCTATGGTTCAGTGAATTCTGGCTCTGGTAGAGGGAAGGTAGAAGGAATGACTGCAAATAAAGTCAATTCGAAACACTATATATCTACTCATTTTTCCAAGAATTAAAAATTGCTCGACAGCATATCACATTTTGCCTGTGAACTGTGTTTAGTACTTACGCTGACATTGAGAAATCACAATAGACAAACGGGGACTAATTTATCCAGTATTGCATAGCAAAACAATGCTATCCAACAAAAGTACGCAAAATTGTTGTATTGTTGCGTGCAACAATGTATGTAGTTTGTGTATTTAGTAATTTAGAAGGGAGAAAATTCACAGCCTTCAATACTGCTGCAAAAAATTTGAGCACTCAATTATTTATTCCCTGACAAAACAGTGATTCATCTTCCTATCGGTGGAAACACTTTCTCTGTTTAATGTTTAACAATGAGCAGTAAGGTACTGTAGTCTTCGTCTCATGAGATTGTGTGTCATAATCACATTAAACAATACATCCCACAGGCCTGCTGTACATACATACCAACCCAATCTGTGACAATACAATTCTATTGTTCTTTTTCCTTTTCTTTCTTTTTTTTTGCCATAGTGAATGGACTTTTTGATTAGTTTGTAAACACTATATGTGTTTAAAGTATACTATTTCTTCACAGCTTGTAAATCCCTCAGACCAAAAAAAAGAAAAGAAGAACCACCCACAATAAATTTATTTTAACTTAAGTTTATAAACTTGTCAAAATAAAATAAAACTGTTAGCAAACTGCTTATCCACTAGAGAGCCTGTGTAATAGAAACTTTTTATAAACTTGTCATGGTCGGTTGCATTGGGATAAGTTCCTTCGATTATGACTAATTGTTGAGTTCGGCCAAAGCTGAGTATACCTGCACACACTCGCATGAAGGTTCTTTGTTTGTTTTTTGCACCAATGTTGATTTTAGCCAGAGATAATTACCTACTGTATATACTTGCTGACATTGTACACAAGTTTGCCTAAACCATATTAAATCTTGTCTGTAGACTGTAACCGACTATGATCAATGATAGAAAACAATTGCATTGATGAGGGGTTTATAAGTCTTTTTTAAAGGCCTATCCCTTGCAACCAGATGTGGATTCATAGGAAGTTAGGGTTTTACCAATGCTATTGAAGAGACAACTGGCACAGTAAAATCCACACATACTCTGTACAATATATTATAGCTTGTCTGTACTTTAATATACAGTATACATGTTAATTGTCACTGCCTTGAGAGAGGCCAGTATTACAGCCATCAATATTTCATGAGCACTTCCACTCAGAAAGTCTATGCCAGATACAATAAAACATGTCTGTGAACATCATCGCAAACACTGGAGTTCTGTCATTGCTTTAGTGTAGCCTGTGTTCTGTGAAAATGATACACCAAAAGCAGACAACCAAAAATGGGTTCGATAAAAGGGTTGACCTTTCAGTACTTATTGCAAATGAGCTACATTAACACTCTTTTATGGTACCATGCACCCTTCTCAAATTGGGTTTAAACCTTACAAATTTACACCTTGAAGATGAATAAAATTGAAAGAGAGACTTATAAATGCTAAAAATCTGTGTCAGTTATTTGGATGGTTAAAATCAAGCAATGCAATGCAATGCAAATACTAGGGGCCTTACCTTCAGAAGGTCAATTTCTTTAAGACAGTCATTTCTAGCTTTGGCATCCATCAATTCAAATATCTGAGGAGAAAGGTATTGGATACAATATATTTCAGCAATTTTCAGTAACATCAGAGGCAGAAATGTAACATGCATACACTTAACGACTTTCACATACGAGAGAACCTTACATACTGTGAGAACAAAGAAAGAAAGAAATAAGCATAGATTCTACATAAAGAGTCTGTTATATATTGAAGCATTGCATATTCATATTTATAAGGTACTAAATTATGCATAATAAGCTGGTAAAGTGTCTTGTGGGCAAATGTTACAAGCACTGATAAAATTGCCCTTCAGATTCCAAGTATCTTACAAACTATTGAAGCTCTTTTATATCCATATATGAAAAGTGACTAAACAACTATTTAGTGAGTACTATAATGCCAACTACCAAAGCATGACAATATCCAAAATGCACAGCCCTCAAAATTTTCTCTGGAATGCATAATATTCTTATAAAACACTCGAGGGTCACGACTTCTGCAATCAATTTTGTCAACCAGGAAAGCAATCAGTGGTTTAAATGTTCACACGTTTCGACAATAGCGATCTTTTCTGACATCACAGTAAGACTGTCGGTCGCAAGGCAGGAAGTATGCAGAGTCCATGGCCTTCATTAATTCTAGGGAATGGCCCTGATGCCTTCTTACACAACTGATGATAGACACTGCTACAACATATATATTTCAATGTGACAATTTTTACATCCAGGCCTAAAATTAGCTGAATATGTTCTACGCATAATATGACCGAGGCAAACTTCCAGACCTTTCTTGCATTAAACGGAGAATTCGAGTTTCGTTTAGCTTTGCAACTTCATTCCCCGATATAAGATAAAAAATATTATTATTTTCATTTAATATAAAAATACCTACATTATGAAACCAAAGAATACTCTATATCAAAACATTTGAAAAATAAACTGTAGAAAACAATGCAAGGGATGCAACATTATGGTATGTTATTACTGTACACATGTTGTTAATTCCCAAAGACTGGAAAGGAAATGCACACTTTTTTCTTTTTCCTTCAATTTCTCAAAACCTGCCTTGAAGTTGAACCAACATGCACCGACTAATGTCTTTAGGTTTAGTTTAGGTTTAGTTTAGGTTTAGTTTAGGTTTAGTTAAGTTTAGGTTCGATCCTGTCATTAGCGAAAAGGTTGTATATAGATTGCCATGTCATTAAAAAGTGGGAACTTAAATTGCCAATTTATTTCTCATATATACCAGTACAGTGTACACATACACCATAGACCTCTGGTGAAAAAAAAAACATGTGAAGGACACAAAGGAGTAGACACAGGCAAAGTCAAGACACAGGCAAAGTCATGACTGACCTAGGTCCTGCCTGTCACCATGACGATCATCGATGGGCTTACCTGGACCTTCTTGAGAGCTACTGCTACATTGTTTACCACACATCTAGCTTTGTACACTTCGCTGAACTGTCCTTTGCCCACCTTCTTCTCGATTTTGAAGTTTGCCAGGGTACCGTAAATGCCATTGTCAACGATGGACTGGATTGAGCTGGCCTCTTGTTCCACCCCATCCATGGGGGAAGTCATCCTATAAAGGATATGAAGATGCTGACCAAGATGATTGACCCAAGAGAGGAGTGAAAAGGGACGGAGGAGAACTCCTGGCAGAGAACAAATGTGAAACAAGGAGTAAAATTTAAATTTGAAAATTTGAAAAGCCTTTTTAGAACTGCAATTTGTAGTCCCACAGGTGAAGATTAAAATATTATAACATAGCACCCATTTAAGCGGCAGATTTCATCTCATTTCTGAATCCATGAGTTGTTGAAATTCAGAAGTCTTGTAATTAAAGATTTGCTATAGATATACTGTACAGTCAAATTCTAGCTATTTATGTACTTTCCCTCAAAACAACAAAGAAAACCTCTGGGGACTGATAGCTATTAAATGAAAGACACCAACTTTATTTGTTACATTAAATCTTGTACCTAAAGTAGGAAAAACTGTTGTGTCATTAATAGGAAATTTGATTAAAAAAGTTCTAGGAAAATCAAATACTGCATTATTTTACGTTAATAGGTCCTCGGCATTGTATAATATATCAATCATGAAGCTACATTTCAAAAATAATTTATGCTTTAAAATATTCCCTGAAAATGTATTGAAAACATGATTTCACGTGCACAAATTCTCAAAAGTCCTGGTACACACTGAATAGGTATAGAGCAGACATTGAAACCTGTATGTGTCATTTTGTGTGGATAAATCAATCTTGTACTTTGAAGAGACATTACCAGGAAAATAAATTGTCTAGTCATGGAAAATTGATCGCCTTGAATGAATGTGTTTTTTTTCTTTCTTTTCATTGTTCCATATTGAAGTGAATTAACAATACATTTCCCACACTCAGAGACTATAACAGAACAAAGATGTGAAAATCATGGAATCTTTTTCACAAGTTTCTCATTTTTTATGATACTGCCTAGATTACATCAATGGTAAAGTTTATACTAGACTTCATTCTGGTAAAGAATTTTTGTAGCTTTAGCTCATATTGTTGGAGCCTCTCAGCCGAAAGAGAATAAATCGAAATCTATGCCTGTTTGCTTTCCAAAAAGACTTTTACAACCATGTAAACAAGAGAGCTTGACTAATGTATGAAGGTAAAAGTGTTTGGGCACCGGTTACTATGGCAACTGTCATCTGTAAAATCAGTTTATGAATGGAGTTTCCCAAGTGACTTTTAGAGAAATGGAGTAGGGAAATGAGAACTATCTTCAAGCTCGGTTGGAAACTCATCTGAAACATTGTTGGACACACTACATTGTAGGGGATTTATAAAGTCAACGTTTCAATTGTACTAGGATAAGAATCTAAATGGCACTGAACTAGACCACAGTTTCCACTGGAATCTAGAAAGGAGGATACATGTCTCCTTGGACATGTCTATGAAAATTGTCATGTGCTTGAATATGGTTGTTTTCTGAGTATATACTTACTAACTGTACAGTTCATACTGCTTGATAACCAGTATCTGGGCATCCTTTCTGGGACTCTGGAAAGCCATGGCCTACAATTATTTGAATCACAACAATGTTCGTCACACAGGCATGGTGTCACGATGGGCAATTCAATCATCAGTGACCAAAGGTCTGACCTCTGGCCACCATCCTCCCCCCCACCCCCCCCCCACCCATACAGCCCTTTTAACATCAGCTGAGCTTTCTAATTTTCATAATCAGTAGATGGAGATCAGATATATACAGCATTATACAGTACAGTACATCTTTGCGATAAGCAAACTTTAGTTCAGAGTATGCTGTGGTATGAAAGCCATGTCAGGGAATGTCAGGATGCTGTTTTGTCAATGTTTGCTGTAATTGTTGGAGCCACTACTTGGTGAAGCCTTTGCCTTTTAAATTCCCTTTGTTTATTTATTGTTTTTATGTTGTTTTTGTTGTTGTTATTTACTTTGTTCTTCAATTTTCAGGATGAATGTAAACATTGTTGATTGTAAGCAGTTTGAAACCAATGCCAGAAATCGGTCACATGAAGCACTATGAATGTTTATTGCGATACTGCGATATATCCACGACAGATTAATCCATAAGAGTTTTTGCTGCCAATATTGTTCTGCCAAATCAGCCTCAATGATATGTCGCGATATTTTAACTGATAACGTGCAAATCTCTTCTCTGCAAGAAGTACAGTAGTTCAGGAAATAAACATATTGTATACAATCAGTCAATGTCAAGCTTTGTCTAATTTGTTTAGAATTTGATGTAAACAGTACTGTGATGTACATTAGCCAAACTCTTAGAAACAGCTCAAACAACTTTGATTGAACCAAGATCCTTCATGAATGTAAGTGCTGGAACTCAAAGTGAAATCAATGTACATGTATACACGATGGCATATATGGGATTGGTGAGACTGTGTATTATGACGAAAAGATGGATAGCAGGATCACGGTGTAATTACAAGAGATGTTACTTAAAGGCATTGAAGACTCGCCCCAAACTGCGTGTCGCGGCTGTCGCCCTCTGAAAAAAATTAACTTATCGTTGCTTGCAAGTGAAGTTTGCTTCTTGTCGCTACAAAATGCAGACAGTAATGAAACGTGATACCTTGTTATCTTTTATCTGGACCTGAGATGTCCAGCGCAGCTATGTACACTGTGTTGTGGGTATTGACCGTAGCTGCATGTATTGACTGTGCACTAGTGTCTAATTACCGAGGGTAGCGACCTGTGTGTGTATTTTCTGGGATGGTGGTGTCTAACACTTCTGTTACACTTCATTCGAAACTAGGTCAGACGTTTCTTTGTGCGCGAGTCTTCACTTCCTTTAATGGAGACACAAAGCTAACATCATCTTTACTTTCAATATGATAAGATTACTTTGTCATGAGTAACTTCCTCCAATGCTTTGTGGGGGACATACCCAGTATGAAATTCGTGTCTGGGGAATTTTCATGTTGTAAATCTGTGATGTCAAACTTTCTCTGTTTGCTTTTGTTTGTTTATTTATTTATTTGTTTTTGAGGTAGAATAATAGCAGTGCTTCCAATGAAAGCAATGCCATCATCTAAAATATTGCTTTTACCATCAGGTACTGTACTGTACTATACAGTCAGTATATGAGTGCAGTACTTAAGGAAACAAAAGGTACCGTACAAAAGAACTCAATCTGCTACTTTAGACCAAAATGATACATTCAGATTGTGGGGCAGACAAATTTTAGCTTTGGAATAAAAATGTTGTTAGTATCTGACTATTTAGAAGTTCTTAAGCAAAGGTTTTACAACCACATAGCTTTCTTAATTGGATTGAGAGGTATCTTTATTAATACATACATTTATAAATCAATCTGACAAGGTACAGTAACGACCAAACCTATCAGCAGCTAAGTACTGTAGCTTTGAAGGTCATATTTTCCATTTATCTCGAAGGGGGGGTGGGCATTGTACAGTATAGCTCTTGGATGGTTCAGTTGATGCCAAAGTTCAAAATTCAGATAATCAGAATAAACTTACGACAGTTCACTTGAAGGACATTCTGACATCTATAGGCTACTGACATTTAACAAATCTAGCAACATTGGAAGTTACTTTTACCGTAGCTTTGTTTTATTTGTGTATAAAGGAAATAGTCCACATTGCATGAGATCTTTGGGTACTACTGACATAGCACGTACGTTGGAGAAAATAACAAAGAACAATACACACAATGTAATGGTAAATGATCATAAGTACTTTGGGCAAGATAAGTTGTGAAGGTAGAAAACTTTCAGAGTAAGTTGTTGATCTAAAATCTGATGATGCACTGAGTCTGTATACATTATGCAGTCACGGCAGTAATACAGTATGATCTGTCATTTCACGGTGTAGCTACAAGACATACAGTAGATACTGTATGTGGCCGTAAACGGTAAATTTTCGATAAAGGGCATGAATGTCTTAAATATAAGCGGTGATGACGATCTCACTGCATTTGCTCAGCTATGTGATTTCATTGCTGGTACGACCAGATTCCGCCAGAAACAGAAAAAGTTGTACTTGTAGCAAAGGTCGGTAGTCAAACTGCTAGTGCAAGCAAGGAAACATTTCCCTAACTTTGTGCATGCATTGAATTTGTCTATATAATTCCGCTACATGGGTGGAATGATCCACATAAGCATCTCAAAATACCAAAAATTTATGTTTCCTTGTTTCACCAAGGCAAGTTTGGCCATTGCCGATAAGGCTTTGTAGACATAAAATTGCAATTGACAAAGCAATTACAATTTTACTTACCAACATGGCAACGACGGTGGCTATCAGGGCAACTACAAATGTATATATTACACATTATGCAAAGTTAGGGGACATGCGAAGTGACTGTACACCACCATACAAAATACTGTTTATAATTTAGTCCTTTTCATGTGTGCTTCATGAACATGTGTTATAGGAGTAAACCTATGTAGTATTGCCAATCATGGTTAACAAGTCAAATTGAAAGTAATATGCTAACTAATTTTACTTGCAGTTCACTGCTAGAGGGCTTGGGATCCACCAGGCTTCCCTGCAAACAAGACCCAGGTCCTGAATTGACATTTAAGGGGAACAAATCGAGAGTAATCAAAGGGAACATGGTCATTTACACTGACAGAGCAGTATTAGAAAATGCTTTTAATAATATTAACAAAGCCTAACATTAACAAAGCCACTGTGACAGCAGGATACTTTGTTTTGAGCATCCAGCATTCCCCCAATGATAACTTTATTTCTACTTTAAAAATGCAAACCCTAAATTCTCTTGATACATACACTGATAAACTTGTACTGTGGTGCATTGCTGGTAATTAGTACACAGAAATGAGTGATTACGGTCCTCTTCAACCATTTTTGTCAAAATAGTTTAATTGCCATAAGCCTCAGCGCTGAACATGTTTTCTTGAGAAATGGTCAGATGTTGGGATCAATGGTGCTACTTTACTACTTCAGGTGGGGGTTATGATGATTATAGAAAAAACAAAATACCTGCTTCATAACTTACTAAAGATTCATTTGAAAAGAGATGGGCTGATGTAGGTCAGTGCTGATCTAATCGTTGAAAAGATAACAATTCATGGGTGGGGTCACTGTATGGATTCCTAAACTTTCTGATCTAAATTTAGGCCAAGACCCTATATAATTAACACTATAACAGCACTAGGCCTAGTGACGGTGTTGTTAATTAATGTCTTTAGTGGTTCTTTAACTTCTTTTAATCAAATGTAATGAACTTTGGTTTTCAATTCTTAATTTAGCCTACTAGCACTACAATAGTTACAGTAGCTGACCAATGGTAGAACTTACAAGTAGATCTAGAAGTGCTCTTCTTAGGCCTTGGGTTAGGCTAGGCCTGCAATTTTTAGAGTGTAAATGCTATGTTAGGAATACCATTACAGGTCAGTACACACTGACACAATACAGTGGCAGAACAGAGCTATCATGGCAACTTGAGAACATACACAGTTACACACGTAACACGGCCGTACGTTAACTACATCTACCAACAACAAACGAAACAATCAAAATTAACTCACTTTGTGTCGAATTCCTGTCGTGACATTCACTGAAAGATTTAAAATGTTGGATTTGTTTCTTTGTGCCTCGAGGCTTGGCGATGATCTTGATAAACACGAGGCAAATTCTTTGAAAACTACGACTTCCGAAGCTTGTTTATATCTGTGATCTTTCGAAATGATTATCTTTACTAGATAAGATCAACAGTCTGCTAAATGCTCATACACTTGACCAATTATCAACACCTTTATTTGCTAAATGCTAGATCGGACAGCGCGAAACTCGCTTGCGTTGGGTTTCTATTAGTTACACGGTGGTAATGGTCAAGGGAAGGAAGACGAAAGCAGGATTGTAACCACGAGAGTTGAAGGGCCATGAAGGAGCATACCACCCCCCCCCCCAACCTCCTATTAAAAAAAAAAAGTACTTGTATTTGATAACACAAGCACATATGGTTGTATGCACTGGCAACACAAAGTAGTAAAAGCTATGAAAATGTTAAGTTTTCATCCCATTCCCCTTACTCAAATAAATACTTCTGAAAGGGGAGGGTACACCCTCCCCCTCCTTTCACACCTCCGCAGGTTGGACGTCAGTCAACGTTGATGTGCAGCCCCTCCCCATAAACTTCTAAATTGATCTGACAATCTGCCACCCCCAATCCCCTGAGAGGATCATTTGTTACAAAAGAGATTTCCCACTTTCCAACACAAAGGACTGATTTATAAGGGGTTGGATATAGACACAGCCACATTAGTGAAATAAAATGAGATTTAAATTGACATCATACATGAAACAGTACAAAAATGATAAACTCAAAACATATTGTTGGAATTTGATTTATTCTGTTGACAGTTGTCTCTGTCATTTACAATTACCCAAGAACAGTAAACAAATCCTCCACTGGTTTCTATAAAACCAATGGGAAAACAGCTTTCACAATCATGATTCTGAGTGTTTCTTAATAAAAAAACAAATGATGGGAAACAGAGTGACTCTTACATGCTCTAGAAAGAAGTACATTCCATAGCTTATGTTTTCTTAGTAAAGAATAACATGTTTATTGGTCTCTTTTGCAATGACATGTAAACTGTCTGAATAAATTACACATTTTGGAACTTTGTTCTTTCATTCATGTTTGGTTGTCTAGAATGTACCTTTTTCACAAACTCAACAACTTCAAATGGACTTTAGTTTCTATTTTACCTTAATGTTTGGTTACCTTTAACTAGCCTCTTCACATTTCACAATGTTGTGTCAAATACACCATGAGTATCTTTCTTGAATGGATAACCAAGCAATACACTTCAAATGTCATTATCATTGTTATTATTATTAATTCCAAACCCTTAGTTAACCAGTCATACTCTCAAAATCTAACAGCCTTTGGTATCTTTACACAATGTTATATTTTCACACCAAAAATGAGGAGTTTGCTTATTCTTTGTAAGAAGGATTAAAATCTATGGCAGAAGATACCACATCATAAGCGAGTGATCATATGTTCATTCATACTTAGTAAAGATTCCTAAATCCTATTGGTCCATTCAGGTCAGCTGAATGTGGTTAATCCTGTGAGTAACGCACGGTAAAATTACGGGGCATCACTTTAATAAATCTTTGGTTATATGTAACCAAAAATGTTTTCTTTTATGATTTTTCCCCCACACAAATGGTAGTGTATGAATGAACGGGGTTAATCAACGGTCTAGCGTGCGTTACTCACAGGATTAATGCACTCCGGGTGTTAACGCTATCGCTGGATGCACTCGGGCTCCGCCCTCGTGCATCGCTTGCATTATCCCCCGATCGTGCATTAATCCTGTGAGTAACGCACGCTAGACCGTTGATTAACCCCTTAGTAATTGCTGACACTGGAAGAGGTGATTCAAGCTGTAATTGTAGGTATCATTTAGTTAAGTCTGTGGGAGAAGATACCAATCATATGAGAGTGATCATATGGTAATAGCCAACAATGGAAGAGGTAATTCAAGCTGTAATTGTAGGTATCGGTTAGTTGATTCTGTGGGGGCAGATAATGAATTATCACCAAGTGATCATAAGGTAATTGCCAATACTCACAGAGGTGATTAATGATGTAATGGTAGGTATCAGTTAGTTAATGATTACTCTGCAGAGAACAATTTAGTGTTCACAATTTTGTGTAGCAGTTTTGAAGGCTCTGAACGTTCCCTCTTATAAAATACTACTGGTTCCTTTGTTAAGATAACCTGCTATACATCTTTGAACTTGTTCAGCAAGTTTACCAGTTTGCATGGCATTTTGCGATGCGATACCGGATAAATTATTCCCTGCCACGAGATGCAGAATGAGGCATCGACTATTTTTGGCGAGTGGTAACTGATGAGCAATCATATAAGAAATATTTAAAAATGGGAAAACGTCTCTTTACTACAAATATTTCAACAAAGCAAATCCATTGATGATACTTGAAGATAACAATGTTTCACATTTTATTGACATTTACAAGGAAAACCACATCATCAATTATTATTAAAAACATGTTTCAGAGGGTGATAGAATCAAGGTGTTTTCATATCATTCAACCCTTCACATGACCTTGATTTACCAACTCAGTAGAAAAGGAGAAAAAGGTTCACTGTTTCACAATATGTCAAATTTTTCTTTTTTAACCTAAAGGGTCACATTATCTTGAACTTTCCAAAATGTGAATGTTTCGTGTTTGCAAGTTTAGAGTATTGCGGTCACCAAAGCTTAACTTTCCCCTTCTCCTTTCCCCTGAACCTAACAGCTGTCCTGATTGGCTTGAGAACATTTTTATGGTCCAATCGTTATGTTACACTGGAAACATTCCGTCCAACTTTCTCTCCTTTGGAAAGATTCTTGGTTTACAAAGAGTGACCGATGACTATGTACAGGGGAGGCCTACTACATGTTATCTAAGACACTTCCATTACTTCTACTGTAGTATCTATAACGTCTAGTGATAGCGGTGTCACCATCTTGGTCAAGACTGCTGTCGTTCCCCTCTTGTAACTGTAGTCTCCTTGCCTGAGAGAAATAAAAGAGAGATAACAAAATCAGTAGTTTACCTTGTAGATCTATGTAGATGGTGATTAGAAAATAAAGTCCAGGGATGGGGTTTAGGAGTTTGTACATGCTACTCATCTCAGAATGCAAACATACTATCTAGCCCAGTATCATTAAAACGTCACCAACCTTAGGCACAAAAGAGCTGTAATCTACTACCTAGGCTTCCGAGCCCAAAGTTGGGAATCAGCATTGCCAACTCATATCACCTGCTGAAAGCAGATTTTGTTCTTGTGCCTTTTTTTTACACTGATTACATTCTTCATTATTTCTGTACTCACCTCACTCCTTTCACATTAGCCTCGTCAAATGGCCTGAGATAATCCACTTTGCCCTTCTTAATGACGCAGAGGTCGATGTTGGTTCCCGATCCTAAGTCGTTGAATATACCAGCAGCTATGGCATCACGTACCAGTTTCTTGGCATCTTCCTCCTAATGACAGTGAAGAAGGAATGTTTAAAACTACCGCACGAATTTCTCATTGCAATCACCTATATCTGTTTAGTTACTGCAATCTGTTAGTGACTGCAAAAGTCGCTGCAATCGCATTGGAAAAATGACATGACTTTTGTCGTCGAATTAGGCCAACGTATAATATTAAAATATTGAGGATCTGACTTATTAGATATTGAAGGATTGATACCACCACCAACAACAACTTAACATGATAATATTTTTATAGGCATTATTATGTACCATTGTTGATTTTCTTTCTTTTTTATTTATAGCCTTCTTTTCATTTTCTTTATAGCCTTCTGACGACAACATCCTGCAATGCATAAAGGTTTTTGTTTCTGTGATGTTGATGAAATGCTACCCATTCACACCTTCAGAAAACTATGACAGACTGCCATAAACTCTTAATTTGAGGTTGCTCAGTATACTGTGTTGGGTGTATCGGTACAGTAGGTAAAATATTGAAACTTTGAACAGCACAGACTGGAAAGCTTGTACTTCTTTTTCGCATTTTCCAACATAACATCTTACCTCCATATCCTGTTTATAGCGATCTTCGAAGACGGACATGGCAGCCAGGGAACCCGATCCCATCGTGCAGTACGGTAGTTTGTTGGTGGAACCATGCGGGTAGATGCTGTACAGGTGTGGACCGTTGATGTCTACACCGCCCAGGACCAAAGCTGCACCGACATAACCTTGGTATCTGAAGGTAGTGTGAATCAAAAATCGGTAGTGATTGTAGAATTAGAGAGCATAGAATAATTACATCGGAAAATGTTTTTTTTGCGAAATAAACACAGAATGAAATATTTTACAAATAAACGACAAGTACGGTTTCTTTTTCTACATTGATTTGAAGGTTTGGCAGTGTTCAGGTGGGGGACAAAAGAACATGGCCAAAGTATGTCAACATTGCATGGTAATATAGTGTGCAAAAGTTCTGCATTATGCTATGCAATCCAATGTTAGCTTGTCTAAAGAAACATACATTCTGCTCAAAAGAGGTTGTAGCACATCTGTGATGTATAAACTGCTGATTCTTTTTAAGTGACAAAACTTCCTTCATGACGTTCTGATTGCAATTTACAGTGTAATTTGATTTGAGGGTTAGGAAGGATGTGGGGCAGTTGAAGGAAAGAGGGGGAGGGGGAGGTGGGGGAAGGGATATGGAATCTCTTAGCACTACTGCTTCCTACCTAAACAGCATTTGTTTCAGCATTCTGTTGGCAGTGACGACTCTAACTTCCTTCCCGGTTGACAGTCGGTGTAATTCCAGATTGGAAGAGATCATCTGCGTGGTCATCTCTGTGTCCGCAGCTGTGCCCGCACCACAGCAGCTGATTAAAGGAAGAAATGATTCATC
>KN888496.1:25366-35865 GCA_000934455.1 Apostichopus parvimensis | reverse complement strand
AATTCCAGATTGGAAGAGATCATCTGCGTGGTCATCTCTGTGTCCGCAGCTGTGCCCGCACCACAGCAGCTGATTAAAGGAAGAAATGATTCATCGAATTTGATTAGGAATAAAATCAACAAATGGATATCTGAATCGTAGAACATTGACAGAGATGTAACACATAACTACACCACAACGGAAGCATGGAAAGGGCAATCACATTGATGACTTTACACCAGTCGAAAATAAAAACTGACAATGGAGGGACAAGGCAATACAGAAATGTCAGAACTATGACTGCTCTTTTAACTTTGTATCAGATCCTCAAACGGTAACTATATTCTGCATAAAAACTTGGAAATAATCATTTTGCATTTGTGTGGTAAAATACAATGTCATATTTCGCCAGTGACCTTATATTCCTGTAATGAATAGTCTATATGACTAGATAGCTGATACATAAAAACAAAACTAGCTCGTAGTTTGAAAAATCTGGCATGGAAATGGAGGTGATCTCAACAGGTTTGAGAAATTCAATGCAGAGTACAGACAGTTATAGCAATGCCATGAGGTAAATAGCTTTTAAATCAGGTAGATAACTTTGCTAGTCTGTCCATGTGTCCGCTGAATCATATTTACTGGATTGCTTTTTTGACTCACTAGATATTTGGAGCAATAAAATGAATCTTGGAACAGTTCTTGTCGGCAACAATCGTGTCTTCTGTGGCTCTTGTGTCAGCACCAAGGATAATCCCATCCTAGAAAGGAAAGATACAGACATCAGGTCAAGGAACAGTAACTTGCTAGTAATGGATATCAATTAACTATCGTAACTTATGGTTCCCTTGTTAAAAGTAGCTCTTTCCATTTGGTCAACATGATTAATACCAATCCTGTCATTTCTTTTTCATAGTTCAACTGCAACTGGTCACAATAAGACTCTCATTGGGCGTATAACTTACTTAGGTACAGAAATCATGCAGTTTCTTTCACAGACCATCATAAACTGACTTATGTGTCTAGGCACATGTTCTACTGGTAGTAGAAATGTAAGTGCCCTTTTGTTCTACTGGCAAACTGCAAATTCCAATGAAAGTTTAGCCAGAAAAAAGCCTGAATTTTGAGGCTTGCTTATGTCCTTTTCTTTCCTTTTCAAAATTTTTTCCCCTTGCCCAATGATCAAGCTGTTCAGTCGAATAACTCGCTGGCTTAAGTCTTACTTACTGGTGGCTCTGTGGTACCGCATTCACAATTTCAGCTGAGAAATCTGAAGTTATTATTTTCCATGAAAAACCTCAAAATTAAGAACTTGTATATCTAGAAGTCAAGAGAACACCACCACTTACACAAAAATCATGCATGATGTACTAACAAACCACAAACATTTAAATTAATGTCAGTTTTATGCTCAATCAGACATTCCAAGTTACAATCCTTCATCATTAGTTTCTGCCTGGATTTACCTTGAAAACTATTCCAGCAATAGTTGTCCCTGTTTTTCTTGCTGTGGGTCCCTTTAGTCCATTCCTTTCTAACAAAGCATTTCTGTAATGAGAAAACATTTGACAAAGTTCTGTGAAATCATGCATGCATTATGATGATTGATCCTTAGTTCATTAGAGGCCAATGTTCATTCACCTCTGAGTGATCCTGCAGGAAGTATCGATCAGCAATAGCCATATTTCATCCTTAAGTATGCTGGAAGTTAACCAGAAAACTTCCAGTGACAAAGAAAACAGACCCTCTGTGGTAGAAAACTGAGTAGACCAACCATAATATTTCAGAGAATAAAAGATGGTAGCTTATTGAATATCATTTCCACATGACCCTTATAACCTTAATACTGTGTTATAAAGCAAAGGCTGAATCTAAGTATCAAATGCTAAGCCTAACCTCCTGGTTAAGAACTCAAACGTTACAATTAGGCTAGGCACTACTAATCGTGTTTGTGTTACTAGCATCATGTTGCTACAAAGATGGGTTCAGCCAGTCAGACGTTTACACATTCGTTTAGGTAGAAGCCTGGGTATTTATGTATTGAACATAGGCGAGAACTGAAAGCTTAGGCTACATATATCAACGCCTTTTGTGTAATAGTAAACAAAGTCTCTGACCATCTCCAAGTCCCTGCATCAAGAACGACAATTAACATACCTCCTGACGTTTTCAAAGACGAAACCACCCGAAGAAGGTGGAGCTACAAGAGGTGCCGACGACATAGCGAATTTTCTGTCTTCGAAAATACTTCTGTTGTAAACTATTGCAAACTCTCTTTGATTTTCTCGTGCAGTAGATACTAAGTTAGTATTTGCTGCATCACTTGTCTAATTGTTTTGTGGAACGCACAATTGGTCAAAATTGCACCTTGAAACGAATGATTCCACTGTTGTCATAAACCATATTTCCAATGCACATATTTCCACACACCATATTTTCACACAAAGCTTCATTCAATTTAACTGGAAAACTTTTCTTGACTAGGCTTTGAAGTTTAACTTAAGTTCCTCTTTTCGCTAGAAATTCGTTAACGTTGCAAATAGCCTGTAGTAACTAGGAAAACTGTTTCTGTCTGTGCAAGCCTATAGTATTGATAACTGTTTCTACATTTATTAAAGCACCGTTAATATGTTCCTTCGAACATATGAAGCACCAACAAAATCCTGTAAAAACATTTACAATAGATCAAAATCATATGGGTGGTTTTAGTAACAATTTGTGTGGGATTCATATCACTTACAAACTAGGTTTAAGAAGCAGAATTTATTTGCTCTTTTATCAGTCAATTTGTTAACTCATTCAAAAATTCTGTTCATGGTTTACTAAAAATTACGATGAATATAAACTCATCAACATTGGCAGCAAATTTGCTACATTTTCGAATAATGGTAATTCATGCTCCAACCTTCGTCATCAGGCATTAAGTTACTATATATCCTAAAGCAGGGACGTGACCGAGTGGGAGGGGGGGCAATAGGAGCGATCTCCCCCCCCCCCCTCCCCCTTTGAGTAACCCCAAAAATCAAATTAAACTAAAAGCAGGACATACCATGTCATCAAGCCCTCTTTACAGGTTGAAGGAAGCCACGCGACCATTCTCAATCTCTCCCCTAAAAGTTCGTCTGCTACTTAACATACCGCTCTTTATTTCCTGCAACGTGGGCGGCATTTTGGGCAACCTTTTCTTTGTACTTTATGGCTCTCGTAATGCTCCCTTTGTGAAAAGTGCCCCTTTTGAAATTATGCTTTCCCCACCCCTTTTCAAATTCCTGGCTACGTCCCTGTCCTAGAGGTATTTTTCTTCACTGAGGAAGAAGTTAATGAACTAGCATGAACACTCCTCGATGTCTGTGAATACTTTGGGAGGCCGAACTACACAGTCATCAATGGACTCAGTGCAGCAAACTTTCTGCAATTTTTGGCATGCTTTAATTTGGGACCAGTACTGACGACCCTCAAACAACAAAGAAGTAAGAAAAGAAGGTCGTTGTTGAAATTGAAAGTATTTTTTGTGTGTTCTTTATTAATATAATTAATTAAAAGGAAATAAATAATATGATTATAAAAAATCTGTTACACTTCCTACAAAGTACTTGCTTTAGATTAACCAACCAATGACTGTTTGAGTGTGTGTGTTTCTTTTCTTTCATTCTTTTTTGTAAAAAGAAAAATCTATAAGTAACATTAACAACATTCAGGTTCGTACAATCAAAAATAGTCATAATAAGGAGCCTCGTGCTGTAAACCAAATCTGAATTGACTTAAATCATTTTTACTGTCAACTTTAAACTGAAAACCTCACAATTTACAACTATTTAAACCTACAAAAAAAGAAGAAAGGAGGACTGCAATCAGTGGCATTCACAAATGGTGTGGGGTTGGGTGCTTAATTTTTACATTTTATTTTAATTATTCACGTACACCATAATAGTATTGATAGCAGTCTAGCACATCACATATATTTTTAACCTGATATGGCCGGTGTGTATCGGTTTATAGCATAACGAGTGGTGGTTGTGGAATGAGAAAGCGCCCTCTGATGTTGTGCCCCCCACTTTTTGGAAGCTTCCTACCCCCCCCCCCCTGCGTGCAGTCCAACGAGGGTAGACACGAAATATGTATAGCAAAATAATTTTTCACGTAACTCCTACTTATGATTTTCCCTCGTTGACAACGTGCAACACTTTGTTTATCTTTTATTTATTCTATATGATGCAACGTGGTCATTTTTGTCACAGGAGAAGATAAGTCATTAGTTGTTACGGCACATTGAATAAATGCAAAATGCCACTGCTGCCCACTATTTCATTTCCGTATCTACTCCTGTTTTGAGTAACGACAGTATGTGGACAACTGACAACTGCAATATGAAAACTGCAATGAAAACTGCAATGAAAACTGCAATATGAAATGTTTCCCCGCACGGAAATGAGGACGGTATTGAAGAACTGATCATACATAGACTCTGGATGTGTGACCTGATTATCTCGCATAAGATTTTTCACAGGGGTTGTACTCGTAATGGGTAAGGTTGGCATGCAGTTGAATGAGAACTTTATTTCAGAATACATCCAAAAAATGTGTGATTCTTATACGTTTTCTGCCGTGCTAGCAGTTATTAATGTCATAGATATATTTCCAATTTTGTTCTATTAAAAGCCAACTTACGTGACCCCTATCAACATGATGGTACTAATCAAACGTTATATGCATCGACCGTACTTTTGTATAGTGAGTTAACTTTTTCTTTACCAAACACAACTTCTTTTAACATTTAAAGAGATGTTAACTACATTATATTATCAACATTTACATTTTAATGTTCTTTCCATAACTTTATGATACAGGTCAAATGTTTTTTTATAGACACAACCAGTGCAGACCCTACGCTTTTAGTGATAGCAACTTTTCTTAGAAATGACTTTCTGCCGTCGCCTGGCCAAAGGATTTGTACCAACGAAATCTTCGGCTTCGAGTACAGCGTTTCTGTATGTTGCCCTGTTGGACGAATCTAACGGTAATAGTGATTACCCACTTTGCGATGCGCGATATGGTCATTTCCGACTTTTTAATCGGCGGTCCCTCTCACAGTTTTGTAAGGTTGGGTAAAAGTGACTCCATAGTTTTCCCTTTCGGAAAACCAAAAAGTATAGTATACTAACACATTTGACATTGTACGATGCAGTATAAGCAGTTTCGGATTAGCGCCATCTTCTGGTAGACCCAACTTGGTGGCGCTTTATATATGAATTTATAATCGATCATTCAAAATTCCAGCTCACGTAAACAAAGTCACCGTTACGTACACACGTCAACAACTATGATGCTTCGCACTATTTCCACTTGAAAGGAACTTAAAATGGATTCAGTTATTGGTGAAGATGCATCTTTACCAATTAACTTTGAGGAGAGGTAAGGATATATCTCAAATATAAAGCATAATGTGTTTTTGTAGTCGAAAATAATTTAAATGATGAGTCAATCACTTGCTAACGTTACAAATGTTTCGCTGAATTGGTATATATCGTACAGGAACAGTGACATGTTCTATCGTTTCATGTAGCCAAGGCCTACTGTACTTGACTATTGTACTGTACTATTACTTATTAGCATCACTCCCTATGAATTAAAATATTTCAGCATTACAAAGTGTCTTCCTCAATTTTCATCAATCTAATATATGTAATGTGTTACCTACACATATGTATGTATCATTGATATTTATCAGAAATTTGATCAAACTGGGCAATTTACAACTTGACATGTACTGAAGTAGGCCAACAGTTACTTTGTTACTTTGTGCCGTTGAGTCGTGTCCGACCCCTGGTGATGACCATGACTCTCATCTTCCAATCCTTCCGGCTCCTGGTTGCCCCTCGCAGTCCATCCAGAGTCAGCCCAGTTGCCTGCTTGACACCATCCATCCATCGTGCTCGTGGCCTGCCCCTCTTTCGTGATCCATCACCCATTCCCCATACCCATTCCCACCATTATTGATTTTTCCAGGGAGTCGTCCGCTCGCATGATATGACCGAAAAAATTTAGTTGCTGCCTCAGGATCTGTGCTTCCAGTGGAAGTGAGGGTTTTATTTGTTCCATAATCGAGATGTTCGTTCTGTGTGCAGTCCAAGGGACTCTCAATAGCCGGCGCCAACACCATAATTCAAAACTGTCTATTCTTTCCCTCAATCCCTTTGTTATTGTCCATGATTCACTCCCATAAAGCGCAACTGGGAAAACTAGTACTCTCATCAGTTGACTCTTCGTTATAATTGAAATTGCTTTGTCTTTCCAAATCTTGTTTAGCCCCGTCACAGCAGCTCTTCCAAGAGCTAGCCGTCTCACAATCTCTCCCTTACAGGCACCATTGTCATCAATTCTAGAACTGAGAAAGTTAAAGTCGTGCACTATTTCAACTTTGTTTCCATCCAGAATAATTTCGTCCAGCTCCTCTGTGCACATAACCTTGGTCTTCTTTAGGTTCAGGTGTAGACCAGCCTGAGCGCTATGTGTCTGCACACGTTCCATCAGATTAAGGAGGTCTTCTTTGCTTTCTGCGAGCAGTGTGGTGTCATCAGCATATCTGAGGTTGTTGACTCTTCTGCCACCTATCTTCACCCCTAGCTCTACATTGTCTAGATTGGCTTGTCTCATTATGTACTCGCTATAAAGGTTGGAAAGGTAAGGTGAAAGGATACACCCCTGTCAAACTCCCTTGCCGATGTTGAAACTTTCTGTATCCCCATATTCGGTTCGAACTTTCGCTTCCTGTTCATTATATGACATTGATTTAATGACATGTACTAGGTGCTTGGCCAACAGTACTTTTATCAATTAATAATGCTGTTTTTGGTACTGGTACTTCAACATGAGAATTTATCAGAACTTAACATTGGCAACCTCCAAGTAGTTACAAGTGTTATCACAATTTGTTGTACGAATTATTTGACAAATACAACATGAAAGTTCACATGAGAAGATATTTATTAATTCTCTATTATGAACCAATATTATTTATAGTGTACTGTAGCTAAGCAAGTACAAGTAAAAAACTGTGTACACATGAAACTAGATACAGATCACTAGTAATGGTACTGTTATTAGGATTCTAATATTTATGTCCCAGGAACAAAGCAGCTGCAAACTGGTCAAATATAGATTAAGACCTTCCACTAAAAGAACAAACATAGATTTATTTATCTTGAGTTCTTGACCATTGCTGACAGAGTGGTCAAATGGCTTGGTTGAAAAGAAAGCATCAGTAGTAGTATAATGAAGGCTGACAAGAAGTACATCAAATAAGGCAATATTATAGCTTATACAACATAGCAACAAAATGACTATCAAATTGTGATCATGAAAGTGGGAGTTATCGCAGTTCGTATCTGTATCTCGTTCAATGTACACATGATTTAAACCCTGCAGTAGGATTCCCCTAGGTAGCATCTCTGTTCATTATATGGACATACTGTACAGTATTTTTTATGCTGTGATGCAAGTCAGAAATCCATGTGAGAGAAATTAAAAATAAGTCTTCAGTACTTAGGGACACACCAGATAGCTATCTGGTTGGATAATGAAATCTTGGATAAGAACAATTAAAAGTAAAAAAAAAACAAAAAACATCTCGTCTGGTTTTTTCTCAAAATCTGATGAGAATTACTTGCCAAGGAGATATAAGTACTGCTTACATAGTGTTAAAGTTAAAATAATATATTTCCAATTATTAATTGAAAACCTGTCAAAGTTAAGAACTTAAGATACAGTTTAACATTTATAATTTATTCAACATTCTTCTGAAAATTTTGAGATGCTGTCAGAAAAAATCAACATAACCAAATTATACATGTGTGCCAGTTTAAAATGGAAACAACATCTGGTAGTTTTATCAGTTGAACAAAACATGCTCAGTTGAATACTGTTCAACCACAGGCATTTCTTTCAAAACTCAATCATTATTCCATTACATCTATGATCTTTACTAGTACTGTAGGAATTCAACTGTGAAGAAGCATTTAACATGTGTTGATGAAAGTCTGAACTCATTCTAATAATCTCAATATTCAATGTATTTTCATTTTTCAAGTCTCACTGTATATTGTATACAGCATTACTGTACTTCTTGACAAGTCTTCCTTCTGTCAATTTTCATTTAAAAAAATATAAAACATTGAATAAATATATAAAGTTGGATCATTATCTTCGTCTTACAGCATATACAGTATAATCTTGTTACTACAGAATGAATGTACATAGATTTGTTTTTCTCTCTTTTTCCTTTTTACTACTTTTTATCGTATTTTCTTTCTATTTAGCTGCCAGACTTCTCGTACAATTCCCCTGATTTTTTGCACTCTAGCTACTACACTTTATACTTGTTTTTAACTTTTTGCAGTGTAAATTGTAAAATCATAATCAGATACAAGTTTAGTTTTACCTTATTGTGGGGGAATGAATTACCCATCTCTGCAGCTATGGCTAGATCATGAACAAGTTTATGACCTTGACCTAGTCAAACTTGCAATAACCACCTTTTATAAATACCCTTATACTTGTAGCCGATGGAGGAGGTAAGCAAAGGATCATCTTAATAATCCCAAGTCATATCAGGTACAAAGTTCAGCACTGACCAAGAAGCTACTACGGACACACTTACCTGAACTGGGATAAAAACGCCCACTTGACTTGTTTCCACTGCTAGTACAAAATGACTGTAAGATGAATTCTTAAATGAAATATATATATTTTCTTATAAGTACAATGTAAAATTAAACTTAATAATAAAAAGAGTTAAATTCATTAATACTATCAGGTACCAAGTTCAGCACTGACCAAGAAGCTACTGACACACTTACCTGAACTGGGGTAAAAATGCCTGCTTGACTTGTTTCCACTGCTAGTACAAAATGACAAGATGAATTATTAAATGGAATATATTTCTAATAAGTACAATGTAAATAAAAATTAATAATAAAAAAGTTAAATTCATTAGTATCAGGTACCAAGTTCAGCTCTGACCAAGTAGCTACCAACCACCTGACTGAACTGGGGTGAAAATGTGCACTTGACTTGTTACCACTGCTAGTACAAAATGACAAGATGAATTATTAAATGGAATATATTTCTAATAAGTACAATGTAAATAAAAATTAATAATAAAAAGATTTAAATTCATGCTACCAAGTTCAGCTCTGACCAAGGAGCTACCGACCCACCTGACTGAACTGGGGTGAAAATGTGCACTTGACTTGTTACCACTGCTATTACAAAATTAATGAATTATTTAATGGAATATATTTCTATTAAGTTGAGTATAAATAAGAATAAAAGAGTTAAATTCATTAGTACTTTCAGGTACCAAGTTCAGCACTGACCAAGGAGCTACTGACACACTTGACTGAACATTTATGTAGAAACAGACTGCTAGATTAAAATACAAGTTAAAGTTTAGCCTACAAGATACTTACAGATTACTTACTTGCCATTAAAGCCTTAATTTGCAGGTCAAGGCAACTTGGAGCTGTGTCCAATTGTTTGCCATAAATTTATGCACTCTCTTGAAAAAGAAAATTGGTTCATCATGATAATAGAGGGATTTTACTCTTTAAGCTCAGTTCTTTTCATTTCTATTGACTTTTAAGGCAAGGCTATACCTTGGCAAACTTTTCCTTAAGGGATTGTTATTTGCCATCTTATTTTTGAAACTTATGCTCTACATAGAAACTTGTGTTCTAACAAACATGCTCCCTCCCCCCCCAAAAAAATCACAGGTTTACAATATGACATAACAACACCTGTTTTAAGTGATTATTACAATCATATTGAAATTCTGTGGCATTTCCACTCTAAGGGTGACAAAAAATGTAATTGTACTGAAATAAAACCATATGCAGACATACAGTATGTTTGCTAACCGTATAAATTGTAAAATGACAAGCCATTCGTTTTTGAATAGCGCCATCTAATAAACACCTACAAATTTGTGTATTGCTTTGCTCGCTTTCTGAAAAACAGATAGTTAGGCCTAAATATGGATGACGAGTAGTCACAGTTTACTAACACAGTTAAGTATTATAGTTCTAAGACCTCTTTTAGGAAAATATCTGTGCAGCCACCGACATTAACAAGGACATTACTGCATGTGAAAGACTGTTCATTCACACAGACCTTTTTGGACATGACATGAGTGACAGATTCATACAATTGGTGTTTGCAGATACGCATTGCTATATATTTTTATCTTTTAATAATTAGCTAGTACTGTAAAACTGTCAGTTATTTTGTGGAGAGCATTGCCTATTTTCACCACTATGGAAGTATCACAAACAGAAAAACAACTTTGGGCTAAAAAATAAAATATTAGCCATCTACCAGTACTACTGTACTGTACATGCCATCACTAACACACATTGGACTAAATGGCAGCCAACTAATCAGCTAAGATATTTTGCCAAGTCAAAGAAAGAAGATGATGTTATGTGGACTTTCTTGATTAGGGATGGGGGAGAGTGGGGGGGGGG
>KN888496.1:0-13543 GCA_000934455.1 Apostichopus parvimensis | reverse complement strand
ATATTTGTGTACAGTTTTGATACATATCACAAATCAACTTTAATCACAGGAGAAAGGGAATTTCGACAATTTAAGTTTCCCTTTCTGTTTTAGAACATCGAGTTAAAAGTCGAGGCCGAGAGTTTGAAGAAGGAACTGATGGATAAACAGCAACTGCTTGGCAAAGCATCGTAAGTAAATCTCATCATCTTCATCATCAAGACTTCTAGCTTCTGAAGCTGGATTTTTAATTTTCAATTTGATAATCTCACATAATATTTCACTTTGATTTCCCTGTAGATCTGTATAAAAAATACAGAAAAATTCTTCATCAATTTTAGTTTCGTTTTTCAGTTAATCCTTTGCAATATTCTGTGTAACACAGTTTTTTCTGATTTTGCCACCCGAATGCATGAAACACAAAGCAAGTTGTTAGTGTCTTGTGTGATGTCATAATGTTACCTGTTTTAGGTCATTCCATTACGAACGTAAGTGGGCCATGTTCCTGACATTCTTGGTGTCATAGTCCTCCTATATCTTAAGACTGTATTTGAATTTGTTTGATAAGTTTACAAGGATTAAATTGCTCCCTAATGAATTATCTATTGTTGCTAAAAAAATAATTTCCTTTGCATTTTGTACTTTATATTTTATGGAAGCTATATTTATTCAGAAAATGTCTTACTGCTAGACACTGACAGGGACGACAAGAAAAAACCCCACAACCTGTCACAAGTTGTACCCCTAGTTTATGGAATAACCCATATCCTAACTTGGGGAGAGGAGTAAAGTACCTCCATATGAAAACAGTAGACTACTTCATATGGAAAAAAAAGGACTTAATATGGAAACAATAGACTATATATACATCTATATGCTTTTTTAAAACCTTCCCATCTGTGATAAATCCAATCAAAGTACACCACCTGTGATCTAGTGTGCTGTTCTATGTATTTTAGATATCACTGAGTAATATATTACTCTAGGTGTAATGTGCCATCTTCTTATTTTCTTCTCTCATTCGGTGTTAGTACGACATCTCTTCTTACTATTTGATGTAACATCAATTCCCAGTAGGTACTCCTTCATTCAACTATGTATCATAAAACGATAATTTATCACCTGAGTTTTTTATTCATTAGATGGTAGTCTTTGATATACAAAAATGATTTATAGAAGAAATTACCAAGAACAGACGATTGGTACGGTAGTAAAAATCGTAGTTATCATCCTTTGTTTGTACGGTATGTAACAGTCTAGTCACAGTTACGTACAATCTTATTTGCCTTGTCTGAAAATGTCTTGTTAGCAGTGATAATCTTTTGCTTTGGTTAAAAAAAAAACATGAATAAAAATGTTGTGTGAGATTTGACTGAAATGAACTCTAATATGATTTATTATCATGAAGAGAGTGAAAATTTAGCATCTAGAAGCATAGTGTAGTGGTGCAAGGGTTTTCAAATAATTGTCTACTACAAAGGGCCAGGGAGAAATATTAGTTGGAGCAAAGAGCCAGGGAATATCAATATCTCAGTTTATATACCTTGATTGAGTAATGTGCAGTGTAGTACTAGTAGGCAGGTAGACTGCTCAAGTCTATTGTAAGGACTTCATACCCAATAAGTGCGAGATCGTGTAAACCTTGTGTTATTCTTCTCTGGTTATAGTTTGCCTGTGGGATACCTATTGCCAACCTCTGTCCTAGGACTAGCCACAGCTATATAGTAAAATCACAGGCCAACTTCTGTCTCTTCTCTCACTTTCACTTAAGCCTCTCAGTGTACCTGGAACCAGCCCCCCCCCTCTCCCCCTTCCACAACCCCATTTCTGGCTTTAGTCACTCGGTCTTGCCATCCCTTCCCCTTTATTGCCATGTATGGCTTCTAATCCTAGAAAATGCAAGATGTATTTAGAGGAGACAAAAATAACTGGTGAAAAAAGAAAATGATGGGATATCTGTAACAATGGTGAGACATGATTGTTAAGTTGCATTGCATCTTTAGAGTGCCTTGTTTGACTATTACTAATTGATTGATTGATATATTGATTGCATGGGTTCCACTATATACAGACAAGCTGTGGAGAGTCTGGCACAGGAGAAAGAACAACTCCTGAAGAAGAGGGAAAAGGAACAAGATGTCAATCTGAAACATCTCCAGGAGAAATACGAGGAGAAACTGAGAGACAAGGAGGAGGTAAATAGTCGGCAAATATTGCTGGAGTCGTTTGAAAAGATGACTTATCCCCTTAGAATTAACTCCCAACTTAATTTCTCTTCTTGTTTTGCATTTCTTAATTGACGAGGTGGAAATTAGTTTAAGGGATATTGTTATAGGCATGTAAGGAGGTGTGAAGTGTAGTGGTTTAGTTTATGCCTGACAATCCAGTTCCACTGAGGCCTTCTTACATAGGGACTTGATTTTCTCGACCTATTTATAATTGCTGAGCACTGTAAAGCTGTTAGCTGTGAATCTGATTTGCAAATTGGAAACTGGGATTTTGGTTAAAATTTGTTTCTTGCGATAGTTTCAAAACAATTTTCTTCCCCATAGCTGCTGCACTGATGATGAATAAAGTACCTTTATCGCCCTGTTTCATCCACTAAGCACTGTTCTATCTTGATATTCGAATGGTTTTTGCTTGGTGACCTCAATATTCACCTTTGTCGTCTTGGCAACCCTCTAGTATCGGACATCGTTACCCCAGGGAAGGTAGAAGTTTTACAAGATTAAAGGTCCTTAGTTACAAAAAGAAGGTTGTTACAGTTTGCAAGTTTTGAAGTAATTTATGTTCAAGATTTATCCACTTTTGATTCCACAAATATCAACAATTTCCATTTTCCGTCAAATCCTTTGACGACCTTACAAAATACTTTTGGCAACTCTAAAATGAGTCACAATCCTAGAAAGGATCACAATCCTAGAAATCCCCCAACTTTGATTACCAGGTCTGTATTTTTACCGACTCCCTTCACTGAAATACCAACCTGTAGGTCTGACCAGTACTAAGGCATGTACTGATGAACTACCACCTACTGCATAGTATGCTTGAATTAGATGTATGTGTTTGAATACTGTATCTTTTCTTGCCAAAATAATTGCCCTCTTCCTTCTCTCTTATCGCCATCCTTGTAGGAAAATAAAAATCTGAAGGAAATACAAGATGATTTGCAGAGTCAGCTGGAAAAGGCACAGGAGCTCCAGCAGGAGTTGGAAAGAGCGGTACGAACTAAGGCAGACGAGAAAGAACTGGTATCAGAGAGCAGCAGGGAATCAATCGGGGAGAAGGACAGGTACGTGAACAGTTTGTGGAGGTGAAGGGTGAGGGTGAAGTGGTGGAGGTGAAGGATAAGGAGACAGTGAGAATGATGGGTAGGTAAACGTACTGGCGTAATTCGGGGGAGGGAGGACTTAGAAAGGGGGTAGGGGTGAAGGATAAGGAGACAGTGAGAATGATGGGTAGGTGAACGTACTAGTGTAATCGGTGCAGGGAGGACTTAGAAAGGGGGTAGGGGTGGAGGTGAAGGATAAGGGGACAGTGAGAATGATGGGTAGGTGAACGTACTGGCGTAATTAGGGGGAAGGAATGGGGTCTAGAGAGGAGATGGGTAGGTATAAATGCAGTGTCAGAGAGAGAAGAACAGAGGTTGAAGAGGAGGATGGGGGGAGGAGCAGAGTGAATTTGGAAGGCTCAAGAGCAAAGGGAAGAGCAGGAGAGAGTGGTTCAAGATAATAAGGCCGACAAGAAAACACTGGCATTCTAAAAAACAGCAAATAGTTCATCGTAGAAATGTGCTGTTTTCGTAGTCATGGGAAAGAGGTAGGCGTGGAGAGGAGAAGAAATAGAGACGAGAGAGGTGTGAAGTAATGGGGCGGAAAGAAATATATTCAATGGAAATGGCTCAAGATCAGTTGAAGATCAATTTATATGGTGGCATCTTCTTACAGTATTATATTTATCATTACTCCTTTGTTTGTGTATCTAAATATAAACTTGGTGATATAACTGAACGTATGTGGCAGTTAAAGTGTAACTACGTTATAACAGCTTGCAAATGCTTACCATTGTTAGAGTACTTGTACCATGAGAGGGTCTGCAATAAATTGAAACATATCAGGCAAGACCCAACACACCCTTTGTTTCAGCACTATAATTACAACCGCTCTGGACTGCGTTTATGCCCACCACGTACACTAAGGGGCCGCTTCAGATACTCATTTGTGCCTAACTCTATCCATATATTTAATTCACAAGTGAGAAGATAAGTTTCTTATTTGTAGGACTTGCTGAAATATTTGTTGTATTACTGTATGTGTTTCCCAGTCTATTGATACTTATACTATTGCTTTTCTTCTTTTTTTGCCTTTCCTTTTTTCGTTTACGACCTGTGTCAGCCGAATTTCTGATTGTGGACAATAAATTCAAATTCAAATGCTTTCAGCTCAGAGTAAGTTTGTAAACCATTTTTGACAGTTCATCAAACTTTTGATTTATTAATTTTTTTTTTTTTTTAGGGTGATTGATCAGCTGCAGTCTGCCCTTCAGACCAAGGAAGAAGTCATCTCCAGATTAATGGAGGAGAAGCAGCAGACCTCAGAGGGTACTTTGCAACCTCTCAGGAAAGATAACGACAAATTGAGGAAGGAGCTGGCAGAGAAAGAAAAAGAAGTAGAGGTAACGTTTTGGTGTCGTAAAAATACAGTACCAAATGTAACTAAATCACCGCTTGCATATAAATAGATGAAAAAGTACAACTAGAAGGTGGAGACATGTATTTATCAGGGTTAACCTTCTGAATGTCTTCTAAAACATTTTGGACTTAACATTTACACTACACTAAAAAATCAAAACTTCCCAAAAAAAATCAACAAATTTAGTATTTTTGCAATCTGAAAGGTTCATGTCTAAAGGTTTAGTAGCAATTTATATGTCAGATATACCTGGGTATGAAATCAGAGATACTGTTTTTTTTATAGCATTTATTTCATGTACCCTTTATTTTGTGTACCCTTTATTTCATGTACCCTTTGAACAGAGTAATATTTTGTTAAATAATTGTGTTCTTGTCTCAGGACTTGAAGAGGGAACTGGAAGATGAACTAACTGAAGAGAAGAGAAATGCTGAGGAAAGGATAGAGGTAAAGTTAATATCGCAAACTGGGTCAGCGGGATATTTTCAGAATAATTTCTTATATCCAGGTTTAATAACTTATAACATTGAATTAATTTGAGTTTTAGTTTATAAATCGTTAAGTTCAGTTATAGTGCTGGCTAGAATGAAACACCGTGTAATTACTAAGAGATTTGAGAAATAATATTCTTGCAGCTGTTAACAACCCCCATCCCCTCCCACCCCTCCCCCTTCCCTTCTCCAAGTTATTATTGTGGAGCGATGCCTAGGGTAGCTCAGTAATGAGAAGCTCAATATTTCTGTTTCTGAGTTGACTCATTTTGATTGTATCTTAGCACTGTCAGTTTCCCTTCAAATTGGCAGGAATTAGGGAAAATAAGTAGAAATCCCTCTTCTCTGTTATTTTTTAGAAACAAAAAGATGGAAACTTGAAGAAGATTAAGCAACTGGAAGAGACCTTGGAGAAAGCTAAAGAGGAACTAGCAGGCAAAGACGATGACATTAAGGTAAGTGCCAATTCAACAGCAGTCTGGTTTCGTATAATCGTGTGCTTAGAGTTTGGTCAAATCACATCAAGTAACGTAATATGGGTTTAGGTTGTCCACCGATTCACACACCTTAAATATTGTAGAAATGCAAGAAGCAAGTCACAAGGTTCCACAAGATTCATAATCTTTCGTGGTATCGCAGACCAATTTGAGAAATTGACAAAAGTTATGGACCACTTTCCAGCAAAGTGCCCATGAAACGGATATGCGGTAATGCACACAAATCTTTTCGCCTTCACCTTATGCACACTCCCACACCCAATGAACTCCCTAGGGGTCTGACAACAGGTTAAGAACGACCAATTGAAATTGTTGCACTGTTGCCATGGAGACGAAAACACATTGGGTGCAGGACTGCTACTTCAGTTCCTTCCACAAGCTTTTTGTGTTATCTAGCAATTTTTGGTCTGGAACATTTTCTGTCTGATGATGGTGTTTTTTTTTTTTTGAGAAATAAACCCTCATGGAAGGAAGTACTTTCATAGGTTTTGCATTGAACAACAAAGATAAAAAACTTGTACTTTTAGGATAGAATCCATTCCATATTTTACTGAAAAACATTTCTTTTTTTTTGCAGGACCTGGAGAATGACTTGACATCTGCTCAGAATGCTGAGAAGGTAAGTCGTCTTCATCGCAGGGTTGCGAAACTTTCTTGAACTTTCCTGCGAATTTTTGCTTAATAACGCTGATTTCACGCCACTGTTTATTGAGTGGACAACCAATCACTTTTGATTCATTCACAATTAGTGAAAAGAAAAGTCAAACACTATGCTAAGTTCTTGAAGTTCACTTTTTAAAATATCAGATTTAAAAAATGTTTATTTCGTTTTATCTTTCATTTGTTGATTTTGTTGCCTATTGAATTCCCACAAGGATCACGAAGTAACTCTCGAACATGATTTAGGTGGTTCAAAAGTTTTTTTTCCAATCCTTCTTCATGATGAATCATCTGTTGCTAAGGGAGATACTTGAAATACCTGCAAAAGTTCCTCCTAAGTAGGATTCACTTTTTATGTAACAGCAAGTATTTAAATAACATAAAATATATGTCCTGCATAATAAATTTGTCCTTAATTTTTCACAAAACCTCAATTTTCTCTGGTTTTGGTCTCAGAAGTTGACAGATATCCCCCACCACTTCACCTTTTCTTCTCATCTTAGAAGACTCATGTTGATATTGCATTAGCCTTTGTCATTAGGGTATTTTATAACCCTGTTTGAGCTAAATAAGGCATCTGGTCACTTACCACTAAAGATCTAAAATGATTCATTGTTAATAACAGTTGTAAACCATTTGAAAGTGCAATACTTATTTTGTGTCCGACTCTTTTGTGTTTCTTTATGCTATGACATGAATTTATTGATATTAGGACTTTTAATATTATGATGGGGAAGATCCCTCCTTCAACTTTTTGTTTATTTTTTCCGTTACCAGGAAGCAGCGAACGAGCTTAAAATGAAGGAGAATGAGATCCAATCTTTGAAGAGTAATACTTTAAAGAGAGACAAAGCCATACAAGGCTTTGTTCAAGCTATGAGAGGAAAAGAAAAAGAGGTGACGTATTCCTTTAAAATGTCTCTTTAGAATGACATATGACCTCTCCCGCATTCTTCCAGCAATGTCCTACCAATGTTATACTTGTTTGTGTATCATTGTGACCTCTAAGAACTACACAACACACACATATACATGTATACATTCCCCATACATCAAATTACAATGAAAGAAATTCTAAGTCCCATTTATAATTTATAATATATTTTGTTTCTAATAATAATCATAATAATTAAATAAAATAATAAGATGAATGTCTGTTTTTTTGGTTACTAGATTGATCAACTTTATCAACAACTGGATAACAAGGACAAGGAAGTATCTGTGGCCAGGGAATCCATGCACAAAGCTGAAATGAAGAAATACCAGGTACGTGGCTAAACAGGAAGTATATGATAGGATATACATATATAGATGGCATGACTGTCATTCTCACTTTCAAGGTAGCATACTCATAAACGACTCCTCCCCCCTTTGACCAATATCTTTAAAGAAGCTTTCCTCAAATGGTTTTCTCAAGTGGGCAGAACTGCCTCAAGTGGTCAACAGGTTATCTCAAATTGGCTCAGGGTGGTGATTTTCTTGGTGCTTGATACTACATGACTTTTTCTTTGGCAGTACGTTGTGAAATATTTCACAGTTTATAAACAATGTCATGTAACTCTCATTCATTAATAACAATTATTAAAGGGACTTGCTAACTCAAAATTGGTAAAAGGAAATGTTCTTTTATTCATACATCTAGGTGTCTGTATTTCATGTAGGAAGACTGTTCTTTCTGGATATTGAAACATTTTGGAATGAAGATTCTATAATGTAAATTCCTTACCAGTGAATGAAATGGTTGATGCCCACAAGGGAGTGCTTCTAATAAGAGTTGGAAATCTCTGATCTTTTCTGGCTTATACTTAATTCTTGGACATATATAACTCACTTGCTCTACATTAGTCAGATAGTCATTTTGAATTTTGAGCACATTGTATGGCAAGGAATCACAAAGCCAAATCGCTTTCTGGTTATTCTAAGTCACTAGATAGACTTAAACTTTGTTAACATGATAACTGATTCCTGGTACCTTCCTTTATATGTTACCACATTAGTCAATAGATAATCCTCATCATTTTAGTGTGCGCAAGTTCATGGATATTAACATGTATGACTTACCACACTATGAATATGTATAGGCATCGTAACCACTAAACCTTTTCATTTTCTGGTTATTAAATATTTTCAAGAAATTTGACACTGAAATCCCACAAACAAATGTCAGGTTTTATTAGCTTAAACTTAGTCAAGTTTCATTTAAGTACAAGTGATAAATATTGCACTGTTTTTAGTACTTGCTTTTCACATGAATTTAATAATGCTAATATACAAAACATGTGGGTGTTGAATTAAATATTTAACAATGTGTCATACTTTCTCCCTCACTGAATTACTACCCCCCTTTATCCATTGCTTGAGGAGAAATACTGGTTTTCAGAATGTCTGAGCTAATCTTGGCCTTTTGTTATCCAATCTTCTTTTCTTTTTTTTGTCTTGGCCATTTTCTAGGATTTGGAGCAGTACCAATCCTCAGTATCGGACATACAGACAAACGTTGCTGATTTGAAGGCAGATCTCCACGCCAAGCAACTGGAAAATGAGGTAGAGAGAAGATATCAAGCTTGTTTCCCCCCTTTTTGACCCTTACATTTTTTTATTTATATTCTGTATTGCCCTTAAATTCCTCTCTTTGGATAGAAAATCATATTTTTGTTATAAAATCTTATTCATAAGTCATCTGGAAGGTTTGACAAAAAGGGGCAAAAATGATATCACGGCATGGGTTACAACTAGCATTTCCTGGTGTTTTAGAGGATTTCTAAGGAAGTTTGACTTCTTTTGCCAATAATACACTGTCTTACAAGTCTTGAGGGGATACCGTGTTTAGGCTCTTGTTTTAAAATAGTCAATTTAGACAGGATGACAAGTTTTGTATGCTTCTATTGAGGTTTGTGGTATTCATGAGGATGTTCTGTTTCTTCAACTTGCACAACAGCAATTTTTATCGAACAGGTGTTTCAAACTCCGTCTGGGTGGGGTGGGGTGGGGAAGGGCAGGGGTGGGGGAGTGGGAGGAGTCTGCTAAGCAAGTTATTTAATAGTATTCCCTCCGTATTTTTTCGCTGTAAATAGCATAGCAAGTCCACACTACTTAAACATTTTGGAAGTTACAAGTCATACCTTCCACGTTATTGTTTTTCAACAGGGTCTCCAGAAGACCAACGCCCGTAAGCAACAGGAGATTGATCGGCTGAGAAACGAGAAGATACAAGGAGAGGCTGACAACCAGAAGAGTCTCGGGGAGAAAGAAGCTGACATCCAGGCAAGTAAAAAAACAAAGACTTTATCTGACGGGGAAAATTAATTGGGAAAAATAGATGGATCTTAGGGGACTTAAAAAAAAATTGTTACGGTGGTATAATGAAATCTTCTTTCGACCAGCTGAGAGGTGTAAAAGAAAATTGTAAAAGAATGGATTGTGCACTGTGCTTGTTGTACATAGGACCAAGAAGGTGGTTGGGGAACGTGTGAAGTTGGGCAAACTTCAAGATAGGCAAATATGTGTAAAGTTCTACATGGTTCTGTAAAATTTCACATCTTTGAATGGTAATAGCTGGTATTTATTAAACTCAATTATTTGCTGGTTTTGTCTAAAAGAAAACCTGCCATTTTTGTTTTTTCTTGACAGGATCTGCAGAATCGAGTACAGGAGGCTAGAGACCGAGCTGCTCGTGAAACTGGAGATATGAAGGATCACTATGAGGTGAGGCATGATTTGGTTTCTTCGTATACATTTGGGTCGCAATTCTGTCGCCAAAATTTGGTGATATCTCTTCCAACTAAGGAAATATTTGATTGAAAAGTGGATTCAAAACACTCAGCTTATTTTTGTATAACACTGTTGCTAAAATTGGAAATACTTTTAACAGCTATTTGTCAAATATTGCATGAGTCATTTATCACTTTTGACGATAATTATTCACTCGTCATTTAGCCTTTGAAGAAGATCCTGCTAGGATCGAAACGTCAGGACAACTTACTTTTACACATTCTCCTACACAGGCTCTCTAGTGGATAAGCAGTTTGCTAACAGTTTTATTTTATTTTGAGAATTATTCAAGTCAGTATAACAAGATATGTTACATAATAAGAAATAAATTAGCAATGTTATTAACTTTTGAGTTGTCACTGGCCATAACAAACTTTAAAGCACTAGCCAGTTTCCATATCACTCTATCCTTACCTTCCGTTCAGGATCTCCTCGACGACTGCAAGAAAGATCTGGACAAGAAAGACAAGCTCATCCAGAGGATGAACAAGACACTCCAAGAAAAAGATGAGATAATACAGGTATGTGAACCAGATATGATGCAGACATACACTCTTTATTAGAAGTAGGGCAACAGTCTTCTTTATTATACATGTAAACGAACGACGAAAAAACTGACTGGGAAATTATAAAACAATTATAAAGAGCAAAGTTATTTATGGCGAGAACGGGATTGAAACCAGTGACCCAACACACGACCAACTGAGCTATCCTTAGTCCTTAGTTGGTAGTGATCCCTATATAGCCATTTTTTGGGGTAAACAGGGGGCGGCATTCAGAAACCACATTACCTTGCATACAGTGTAACCAGGGATCACGCCCCAGTTTCATTCAGTACCACACAGAAAGCGGCAGGGAGGTGATTTCGAAAGGAATTCAGTTTTTTATGTAAAATTAAAGAAGTAAATGAAAACTGGCCGGAAGATTATGAACAACTGAAAAAGAGTTTACTTCGTTTGAAACTTTTAATGAGTTATTTGTATAAAGTGATTTAATTATAATCTTAAAATGTGTAAAGTTTAGCAAGATTAATAATAGAATGGATGGCATGTTTCCCCAGGCCTGCCTCAGCCCCTTAACTTTAATATAGTGGCCTTCAACTACACTTTCTAGTGGTTGGTGAGAGTTTTGTTAATACTAAGAGAAATAACTGCTACTTTTCTGGCCAACGGAAAAAATGTCTCTGATTTAATAATATTTAAGGTGCTGTAGATCTCTTTACTGGCTAGCTAAAAAAAAACGGAGATATAAAATGGCACAAAGATAACTTTACAAGAAGATTTACAAGAGTCTATATATATTGGTGGTTTGATGTTGCGAAGTAATTTTCCATGCCAGATAATTGAAACAATCAGCCAACTTACAAAAGACAAAACATCTTACCAAAATGGGAAACAAAATCAAGAATTCATACCCCATGTTTATACATAGAACAAAAGTATCTTCAGTATTTGAAGATAGGCAACGGCAAATACCCGATTATAGTAAAGTTCAATTGTTCAACATTTTCCTGCATCCTCCCACCCCGTAACCCTTTACAGGACCTCATGGAGAACGCCCGAAGTAACTTCTCATCTCTCGTGAGTTATTTTGCAGTCCATAGTGTTTTCCTTTCTTTTTTTCCCTGAAGTGAAGGGCTTCTGTTTTTTTCCCACCATTTTCCTGTGAAGTGCTTCCTTTGTGTTTCCACTCGCTCATCACACTTCTTCAAGTAGCAATGTCTTCACCATCCCATACCCTACTCTTCAAGACTTTGTAATTGAAATGTTTCACTCCATCCATAATTTCACATTGATAGAATATCGTAATCTCCATATACCCGTTAATGATTTTGAGATTGAAAACAGAAAATATGTTAAGCTTACCACTCATGATGCCAAAATGCTCTTCGTAACTTGTAAATTGATGCATGCAACGGTTTAGTTTAACCCCACATCAGAGTCAATGCTTAAATGAATTTAGTTTAACCCACTTCTGAGTCAATGCTAAAATGTCTTTTAATTCAACTCACCCCTGAGTCAATGCTATGTGACTTCTGTTTAACCCAGTTCCAAAGCTAAAAATGACTTTAATTTGACCCACCACTGAAACCCAAGCTAAACTGCCTTTAAGTTGATTCACCTCTGGGTGAATGCTATTAAAATGGACTTTAATTTAACACACCTCTGAATCAAATTGTGCAATGACTTTTATTTTGAACCACCTTTGAGTCAATGCTAAAATGCCTTTAATTGGACTCACCCCTGAGTCAATGCTAATGTGACTTCAGCTTAACCCAGTTCCATGTGAAAGCTAAAATGACTTTAACTTGACCCACATCTGAGTTCAAGCTAAAGTGCCTTTAATTTGGTTCACCTCTGTGTCAATGCTAATGTGACTTCAGTTTAACCCAGTTTCATGTGAAAGCTAAAATGACTTTAATTTTACCCACATCTGAGTCCATGCTACAAGTGCTTTTAATTTGGCTCACATCTGAGTCAATGCTAATGTGACTTCAGTTTAACCCAGTTCAATGTGAAAGCTTAAATGACTTTAATTTGACCCATATCTGAGTCAATGCTAATGTGAATTCAGTTTAACCCAGTTTCAGGTGAAAGCTATATTCAAACCCATTAAATAGAAAGGAAAATGATGAAAACGTTAATTTGAATGCTGCTCACATAGGACTTACATCACAGTATATGTACTCAGATTACTCACATTGTTTTGTTTAAGTTTTCCATTCATTTAATCTTGTTAGTTGTCCTCACATTGTCTTTACACCCTTCCCAAGATCTCTAGATTTAGAGGAACACTGTGTATTTGTAATCACCACAACATCAATATGCCACAAGACAGTGCTACGGAAGCTCAATTGTTCAATTGCTCAGATGGAATGAAGTGAACAATTGAACATTTTGCAGAAAAATGTTGAATTGATGAGATATGCTAAACATTTTGCAGAAAATTGTTCAATTGCTCAGTTGGAATGAAGTTAACAATTAAACATTTTGCAGAAAAATGTTGAATTGATGAGATCCGATAAGTTGTCAATTAAACATTTTGCAGAATAATGTACAATTGCTCAGTTAAAGCAACAGAGCAATCCAACATTTTTCTGATTTTTGATGAGATATTATCTTGTTATCTAAACAATTTACTGAAAAATGTTGACGTATTGGGGCAAAATTTTCTTATGTTGATGGCACTTTTAAGCTTCCATACAGTGCTCATTTTTCAGTAATTTCAAAAAAGGAAAGCCGAAAAAAGAATGCATTTCTCTTAGTTTTGTCATTGTAGTAAACTGCATGTTGCATCTAGAAAAAAAAGTAGAATGGTTAAAAACTTAAGCAGTTTGTTTAGAACCTGTTCTTGCACCGTAACAAGCACCTTCATTTTGAAAAACGTAAATTTCACCCACTTGATGTTAGTAATCCATTTAAATCAGTAAGTATTCTACAGGCCTGAGCTTCTT
>KN888495.1:33279-53492 GCA_000934455.1 Apostichopus parvimensis | reverse complement strand
AATATGATTAGCATGCTGTTGTGTATTGCATTGTATTGATAACACAATAATATCTTCTTCTAAGTCTTTCAGAAATGCTCCAATCACTTCCTACCATACAACTCTCTGCAACAGACCCTTCCACACCAATCCTCTAACTTCCTCCCCACCCCACCCCCTCCCCTCCCAACAGTAAATATCCCTTCAATTAATAGAGGTGAAATCAGTGCATATTTAATTCCATTGTAGGGTTCATATTACGTTCAAACATAAAATAGATTTGGAACAAAGCTACATTAGACATGGAACAAAGCTACGTTAGACTGTACTCACATATTTTTTTATACAGCTCAATCTGATGATTCACACATATCTGAGAACCAACTGTGGGTGTGTGCACCGAGTGTATTTGTTATAAAGTTTACCATATGGAAGGCTATGAATTTGGCATGCAGCACCAGGAAAGAAGCTCTTTGTACATATATGCTAAATTAACAGAAGATAGTCCTTCTGAATGTCCTTCTATGTCCTTCTGCTCTGTGCTAACCATTGAACTTTATGGTACCCCTACCTTTATTAATACTCAACGTGGAATGCATTTCCCATAATCCCAGTGGGGGGGGGGGGGTGGTTGACAGCAGTGAAAATTATGGACAAGCTCACAAGCACTGCAGATCATGGTAAGACATAACTACAATTTACTACAGTATGGAATGTGTCAGTGCTTGTAGTTCGAAGTAGTGAACAAACATTCTACAAGAGCCAGACACAGCAACTTATTACATGAGCATACAGAACTGATGACAGCTCTGATAGTGTAGGTTACAACAAAAGGATGTTAAAGGAATAACAAAAGGATAACATGGGGATAACAAAGGGACATTTCATATCATGCTTGGATTCATAACTGCCAAATTACACATTGATTTTGACAATTTTTCCCCACAACTTACTGGTCTGAGGATTTAGGAGCGATGATACTTACCTGTCTCTGACTCCATGTATGCACTTTCTCCATCTACCTAAACTACAAAACCAGATACATTCTAGCACTGTGCTTTCCTCCCCCCCCCCCACCCCCTCACTTCTTGGGCCACGCCCCCTTTCTCTTCCTTCTACATCTACCATTCAGGAGATCAATTGTGTGACTTTCAATTGCACAATAAGATATTAAAGCAGTACAATCCTGCCTATAGTGATCGTGTAACAAGGACCTGGCCTCAACAAACTAGATGGCACAAGGTGAATGTCATTTGATTCCTCAAAGTAAACTTTGTTTGGATTGGCAGCTTCTTCAATTTCGTCCTCTTTTTGTTGGAAAACCTACACAGTTATTTACAGAGCATGTGCTAGGTTCTAGTCTTCAATGCAGTGTATGTCTCGTTGGTTTCTTGAAGTTGAAAATTGAAAATTCTGAATACTGGTTCTCGGATTTAGGTCAAACTAAATTGACCCAATGTAACATTAGGTAAGTCTGTACATTAGCCAGTTTACATGCAAAGGACAAAATAAATGAGCTAATTAAGCATGATTGTACCTATCTGTACTCCCAGCTGTCAATTCAAAGCTCAGATTAACATTGCACAGAGCCCCATTAACATATAACTGACATTACAGTACTATTAACACCAACGGATGTAAGTACCTTAATATCCAAATGCACATTAATTACCTCCTGAACAATGTAAAGTTGTCCTGTTTAATAGCATCATTAACCTGTCTAGACACTCTGACATCAGATATACAATATGTCCTATATTACACAGGGTAACTAATCATTGTGTCATTTAATGTGTCCATAAAAAAAATAAACTAGATGATACACCAACTCCAATTAACTCAGTGACCAAGGTAATGGTACACCGTCTAACTTTACTAAAAAGCAAATATCAAATTGACTCATGCAGTCATGCATATTACTCAGAAGCCATATGATTGATCTTTGTTCATGACTATAACAGGGTAAGGCACCATGGCTGCGATGTCTTTTAGTATGATTTCAAACTTTGTCTGGATTTTGCACAGCCTTTGTGGGAGTTGTGACCTTTGTTGACAATAACCAATGTTTGAAAACTTTCTGTGTAAAACAACTGCTTAGTCTCCATGTATTTTGTGTGTGCGTGTGTTAGTAGCAATTTTGTCATCATCATGTATATACAGTAGTATCATGTTGCCAGATAACTTAATGACTGCTATATTAAAGCAAAATAACAGTTTGTTACTAAATGAAAATGACTTCTTTATTTTATCAAAACTTCACTTCACTTTTTGTGCGGCTGGGGAAGGGAGGGTGCAAGGGAAGGTTGGGACAAGTAAGGGTGGCTAATAGATTTATTCAATTCAATTATGCATGTTTTATATATTGCACATATATGTTTTAGTATGTTATGTACATATACGTTACAAATGACATGTAATTTATGTAGAACCTTCTGCAGTCACCTAGAAGGAATTGTGACTATAGCATCATAATTTACATCTGTATATGCTACGTAACTTCTATCCATAATTCTAAATCTATTTATATCATCGCACTGAAAATAACAGACAGTAACTATGTTGTGTACACTGTGCATGTAAAAAATTCTCTGGTTTTACAACTGTTTACTTTATACTGGATTGGATACAATAAAAGTGGAACGTATCACAACATAGTACTATACATTAATATTTGAACTCGCTACTGCACTTAGCAATAATGTACTGCATGTTTTGCGGTTGTGGTTGTATTTGCTCTGCGATACAGTACACTTCTACAGAAAGGCTACCCTTGAATGGAATTGATAAGTTTGTATGTCACAGGCAACTTATCTACATGATTTCTATATTAGCCCTCTTAATACTTTGCAAATAATGAGAATCAATTCCACCAAAAGGTACCTTAATATTTAAACACAAAATAATGTGTAGACTGTGGTTTAACTGACAAGTACATAGATATTGCCTAGAATGATCTTTGCCAGATTTTGAGGTAGTTTTGTAGTCATTAGCAATAAATTTGAATTATAACAAAGATACTTCTCCTTGACTCATTCACACAAACACAAATGTACGTAATAGAACTACAGTCCATAATCTCATCACCATATCTTGCTTCACCAGTCACATACAGTACAAGGTCTTGATTTCTGAATACAAGCTTTTGACAAACCACTGTGAAGTCTATGCAGTGCAGACATAACTGTTAGTTACCATTACCTACCAGCAGAATGTTTCATATCGACACCTAACAGAGCCCCAGTAAACCAGCAGTTGTCACTAACACACAAGCTGCAGTACTGTAACAAATTGTCCAGGGTTCGTTTTTTTTTTTAGGTTATGAGGGTATGCATTATGCAGATCCTACCTTTGTTGACAATTCACAAGGCTCTTTGAATAATCATGAATAAGACAGTATGGTAAATATGTTTTTACATTGAATTCTCTGGTAAGATGTTGTAACTGGATGTTATTGTGATAAATGGAAACATTGATTGATACCAAAGGTGTATCATTAAATTTAGTACTTCACAGCAGAAATTCAAAGATTGTTGGGAGACAGGTAAGCGCCGAGCAAAGTAAATACTACAACACAAATGCAAACATGCAGAACAGTTTTTTGTACAAGAAAAAGGATAGTATTTTCAGCATGAGCAGAGATTTATTCCGTTAATTGTACAACAATAATAACAATCAATGCAGAGCTTCAAATATGCTTGAATTATTCATGAGAACTTCACTTGATGAAGTGCCCTTCAAGTTTGCCTCGGAAGCCAACCAAGCCTTCTCTGAGCTATGTCCATGGCAGAGACTTTGCATTCCAGTCCATAATGAATCAAGTCTGTACAGAGTCCTATCAACTGGACAATCCATGTAGTCTTTCTCAATTTCAGTATTTCTTGAGTCATACAATTGAGACTGTAAGTGTTGTATGGCAGCTATTTCAATTAGGTAAGATTGCATATATCTCTATATAGAGATGAAGAACTTTGTGCTTGTACTATAACTAGTAATAACAGACTGGAATATTTTATTGTCATACATATTTTGAGAAAAAAGAAGACAAAAGTTGTATGATATTCAGTTATTCCTTCAAATATGGTCACTGTCGTTTGGTTAATCCTGAGGAGTAACAGTTGCAGAACACTGTAATATGGCCTTCAATGTTAAAGTCTGCAGACTTATATTCAATATTAGAACTTTAGACTAGCTCACTGCACTTAGCAACAATGTACTCTATGCTTTGAGATTGTGGTTGCATTTGCTCTGCGATACAGTACACTTGTACAGAAAGGCTCTGCTTGAATGGAATGGAAAATTTTTCTCCAATCTCAGCTAGTTAATTAGTTATTAGACAGAGCTGTATGATGATAAAGTTAATCCTTCAAATACGATCACTATCCTTCGGTTAATCCTTCGGGATTAACAGTCCGAGAGCACTAATACATGGCCTACAGTCTTATGTCTGCATAGTCGTTTGAGGTGCCACCCATACCTTTGCATGTCCACTAGTAAAATTCCAGGATGACCTGAGATGCTTAACCAGTTCAGTACTGTAAGGTGTAAATGAAATTCCAAGAATGCATGCACTCCAGGCATGGAGTTATGTCATACACATGTAATGAAGCCATCAACATTTACTACTGGACCAATGGGTTTTGGTCAAATCCTTTTCTTATGTGCAAGTACATCAGCCAATACTGCCCTGTTTTACCAAAGGAAACTATGAAGGCAGTCTGTTTTTTTTTTTTTAATTTTATTTGCATGCCCGGCAAAACCTGAAAAGTTTGTTGTTTTGATGTCTTTCTGACACCAATAATATTTTTAATTGACAGGTGAATGAATCTGTTTTTGAATGCTTCACAAGTTAAGCTACGATACAGTGGTAATGTACTATGTTAAATGTCCCCCCATCCTCCTCCAACCCCTCCCTTCCCTCCCCTCCCGACCCAAAAAAAATCCACTTCTCTTTAAACATGTGTGTATGTTGAGAAAGCCAACCCAGCAAGGGTAAAACTTATAGTGAAACCCTGGATGTGACTTTGACAGTTGGTGATGGACCACTGTTAGCTAGATGGTAGAGTACCTACACTACCATATTGTGACTGTATAACAAAGTAAATTCAAACACTAACAAGTAACCTTTACAACTACCAGCTATGCAAAGTATTTGTCCATAGTGTAGAAGTTATCACTAAATCAAATATAAGGCTGTTTATCCAGCAGAGATGGGTTTCCTTCTTTTTTTATATTAAATATGATAATTGACTAGGTTCTTGTGAGACTAACTTGTCAATAGAATACCCATGACCTTTCAACCTTTCTTTCAAGGAGGAACAAATTGGGTTGAAATTTGTCAAGACAAAAAAGGAACAATGCTGGTACTTTGGGTGGTTGAATGAGAATGGCATTGACCGGAGGGGCCATTCATAGTGGGCGCACAGTGTTAAAAGGTTACCAGTTCATTCTAGGCACGGTAGAACGAGAGTGCTAAGGTTGTGGGAAACAGGTAAGCTAGGAGCAAAATAAATTCTTGTGAAACAAACTCATCAATAAAACACCCCATGACCTTTAACCTTTCTTTTAAACGTACATGACATTCACCAACATATCAAGTACTACATCATATATTCTTCAAAGTGGGATTTTAGAAGTCATTTCATATTCTGATCAATGCTGACCTGCACACTTAATGAAACTGTGTACATGAGCTATACAGTAAAGGCAATGCTAAAATATCAGTTTCCCTCCCTGCCATGCACGGAAAAAAAAAGAGTGGCATACTAAAAGAAGGTCTGTGATGACGACTTGTTCACAACTTTCCTGATTTACTTCATTGACGACAAAAGCTAATTGAAATCATGTAAGTCCATTCGTGTCAATGAATATTTTATTACGAATATATGTTTTATTTCAGAATAGGTTGCAGTGCAATATATGTCAACATACTCGGCAGACGACGGATGGATATATTTTGGATAACTTTTGTTGAGACAGTTAATTGAAGTCTATGCAAACAGCCACAACCCACAGAAAATCACTATTGAAAGATTCCAGTTAGTTGGAGACAGGAACGAGAGGAGGGAAGTGAATTTGCATAGACCTGTTAGCCTACTGTAGTAGTATACCCACTAACATGTGTACAGTATCTATGATACTGTGTACAGATCAGTATAACACCTGTTTTTACCTAGTTCTCCTTGAGCGATATCAAACCTGCTTGCACCGCCAACAAACATCTGAGGATTATCACAAAGCTCCTGAAATGATAAGAAAGATACAGTAGCATCAAGAAGAGATGAATATTACACAAAAGTGTAAACACACACCCTCACAGTCTACATTAAAATAAGAAATATTCCAAAACATATGGGGTAGTCTATAAAATAGTGTAATATTGATCGTACACAGGTAAGCTCTATAAGCACTTAAAATCTTCTTTCGAAGTCTTCTGCGGCAAAACAAATTTGTTAAAAATTCACATATATTAACCCAGCTGGAAAAGAAGCTGGAAAAGAAAGCATTACAGTATATATATTTTTGACATAATGCAAAATAAGCAACCAGGAATCGGTGTCATGGTTACTAACAGGATAATAACATCGGTTGACTTTTGGTGTACCAAGGTTTAGCAATATTATGTACAAGGATGGGTGATTGAAATCATGCTATAGATGGTTTTAGGCTACTAATTTAATAATAGAACAAAAGTTGCAACTACAGTAAGAAGATACAACCCTGCGTATTCCACACAGACCATTCATCACTCCAGTTACCTGTCTCCCCTTCCCAAGTAACTAGGGGGGCATCCCTGTGTTAGGTAAATAGCTATGTTAGACCTACAGTAGAGTACAGTTCATCAAAGCACATTATAATTAGCACAAGTGTTTACCGAAATACCAGAACGGTACAAGAAAGTACTACAGTTCTGGGATGACAGGTGAGCAAGAACTTATCTTGCCTCTCAATGATCCATTTTGTTCATCCAATTTACAATAAAAACTTTAAGCATGTCTGAGTTCACATTTTCAGACAAACATAAAGAAGAAAATAACATGTACTTGATTGTTTTGTTAGAATTTCCAGAATTGCTTGTTATCCGATTTTAAGTATGTTATTTTTAGTTGTCAGGGTCTTGTGAAAGGTCAACCAGACCGTCTTGATGGCTAGTCTGTATTCTCCCATTTCAATCTCCCCAAATAGCAGTCAGAGATTGTCAAGTCCACAACAGCCCTGGGAAAGACCCTTCCATCCACAGAAACCAACCACCACTGCTAATCTTGCCATTCAAGTACTGTTTGTATATGTATACAAAAGAGACCAACCTTTTTTTATCCAGGAGTATTTTTGTGAAAATAAAAAGTTCAGCTTCAATATAACTGAGAGAGAATGCCCTGGATTTATTTTGAAATACCCAAGAGTAAACATGATAGATTGTCTATCCCTCCTACACATTTCACTCAATCAGTGCTCTCTGCCTGGTGGGAGATGACCTCGGCTCGCCTCAAATATCCCTAGGTTTTATCACTGCTGCTTTTACCTTCAACCCTATTCATTATTGCATGCCATCACCTTCTATGGCTAATGGTGAGTAGCTAGTGCTAGATTACGGAAACAGCTGCCTGGAGAGATTCTGCAGGGACTATGTACAATCAACTGACTACAGATATGCTACTCCTTCACACAAGCAGACTGTGGTACTTATACTGTACAATATAGACAGACAGTGAGAGGAGTTGGCATATCAATAACCTTAGTTATTAAACTCAGGCTGGGTGCACTGCTAACATCGGGCCGCTAGCAAAGTTCAGTCTAGCAATTTAATTTAATTTTAAATCACATTTTAGCTGTCTGAATTACTAGTTGTGAATATAAAAGAGATTGCACAAAAATTATGAAACGTTAAATATTTTGACCAAACTATTAAGTTCCAGCATTTGAACCATTAAAGAGCAGAGCAGAGCGAGATAACTTAGCTGATAAGTGTCATGATATTACATGGTAGGTGGATCATGTACACCAGCCGCTGTTCACATTGAGTGGGCATATAAACGCTGCATACTGGAAGCAATATGCCACACCTACACAAACTCTACATAGTTACTGTATTGTTAATTGATGCATGGCATTACCATAGCAGACAGTGTAATAAACAATGAATTGCAATTGTAGTGTATCCAATGAATGGGAAATGCAGCACACTGTAGCTTATATACAATGTTTTCCACTCGCAGCCCCAACCCAACTTTCAATATATACAAGTACAATATTTTAAGTTATAACTATACACTTTCCCCTACATTAATAAAATATTTCATCTCAAGTAACTCAAGCTTACTGGGTCCATACAACTTTAATTCCAAGTTTGTAACTACAGCTGGCTACAATATGTACAACACATATAAATTAGCCTGGTAAGTGGTAACATGATACCATCTGTCTAGACCCTAAACATGCAAGTTTGGTTACAACCTATGTGCACTAGGCATGTGTGCGGGTATGTCTGCACATCCACTGTATAAGTCTAACTCCTGCCTACGCTGCAGTACATGTTGATATATTGTTATTAAACCGACTCGATATTGTTATTAATCCAACAAACTAAATACAGTATTATACGACCTAGCTAGTGCTCGTATAGCGTGGATGGAGAATTCTACTGTGTTTTTCTACAATACAAACATGCCTACTGTTTACTGCACCATTGTTAAAATTGTGAGACCGTACGTGGAGCACATACATGTGTCTGTCCGATTAAAACCCGGTAACATTGTTTACTCACACCTTTTGTTTTTAACATTCGTTGTTTGTAGTATCAACTCATTCAACTGAAAAGCATCTTTATAGATCTCATGCCTGCTTCCTATTTAAGTCCAGATGCTTTACTTTATGAACTAAACATGATATATTGTTTAATAATCATATAAATTACCCAATTCTGCTGTAGACAGCGAAAACCGCAGTTTGTGGATTTTGTGGTGGCATCTGGTCTGCCCCATGCTTGATTTATATATTTAGTACCATTATATTCAACATTCCATCATGACTTCTTACCCATATATACTGTAGTTTAAGAACACATTTATGTCACAGAGACAATTCATGTTATGATAAACTACCAGTTGTGACCTCACCAGGTTATCAAAATAATGAATGTTTCAAAAATGTCAGCAAATGCATACTTAAGGGCTTCAAATATGACAGCATTTTGATGGAAGTTTACGGTGTGGCACAAAGTTATTACTCTACACAGCAGCGGACCGAGCAATAACCAACGATGTGTTAATATTACATGTAAAGTCACTGTATCTAATGAAAATGTATCTCTTTATGTTAGTTTATTGACTTCTAATTACATTTTGACACGACCTAACCAATTTACTAACTAATGACATTCTTTAAAGTAATTCCTTTTCCAAAACCTTCAAGGTTCATAATTCAAACATCTTTAGGTGATTACCGTAGCTAATATATTTATAATTAACTTTAGCAGACCAAATTTGTGACAGAACATGTCCAAAGAAGCATCATCACTCAGAGTGTCCCGTACGAACTTCAGAAGACACAGAGATTCAAAAACTACTTCCTATTAAAATTTGCCTTCCTTGATATTTCAAATGGAAAATTTCAATTTGTTTGAGTTGATGCAGTACAGTAAGATCAGTATAGAATAAAGCATGTTCTTTAAAGGCACTGCCATCAATTTTTGCACTCTGTGGCTCATCTTAGGTCATCCTAACAATTTGTCAAACTTCAAAGATGGATTGCAGTGCGAAGTGTGGATAGCACTTGTAAGCAAGCAATACTACACTTATCATGGCTGAAAATGACGTGAAATATTGCACTTTACACTAGTGGTGATACACAGAGCAGATTTGTATTGAGTCGGTACTTCGTACTCCTTCTCCAGTATTAAGTATTGGCTTTACTTGACAGGGTATAATTTAGCGTAACAAGTTATGTGTCACAATTTTTAACGCTCTGAATTTTAGTTCTCAAGTTCCTATGATTCCTTGTGTACAAAGACTGAGATACATTTTTCTACTTAGAACTATAGCAATTTGACCATCTGGCGTAGCATTTTTGCGATGCAGGATAAATCATGTCTTGCTTGCGCTGACTCGTCTTCGTTCATCCGCAAGGGTTGTGCTGGTACCGCTGGATTCTTCGGAATCTAGTATGTAACCCTGTTACTCCCAAAAACTTAGTGGTTTGGGTATGTATGGACATTGATACCTTCTAATACCATTCTACATCTATGCACTCAAAACCAAGCTAGTCTAGAGCAAAATCAGAACTGCACATTCAATTCGAAATCAAATAAAGTCTGTGTTGTGCTTGCAGTAGTCTTGTTTTGGAGTTGATCCTGACCAAGGTGTTGCTTTAGTTATATAACTTACATCTCTTAGTGGTCAACAACAGTGTCATATGGTGAAAGGTATTGATCATCAATGATCTCATATCTTTGTCATCCTTATTTCAGTTCTGGCGACATTCTCCTCTTTTCTTTCTTTCACATTCTCTTTTGTCGTATTGTATCCTAATGTTCTTAACATGCTCAGACCTCAATGTGCAGCACACATACCCTATGTACAGTAACTGCCGTGCCAAAGTACCGAACGTTTACTAAAGAGGATAGGCATGACATCATTGGTCTGCAAAAAGTACCTTAAAGGGGAGGAAATTAACCTAGATTGTCTTTTCCTTTTGCATCTAGATCTCTTTTTGCACAGACAAATTCAATTACCTGGGAAAAGCATTGAAAATTGATAGTACCACATGTATGATCATCACCACTGTAATGTTTCACACTTTGTTGTTCAAGCTTAGCACCGCCCACAAAGAGGTCAGAGCCCTGAAGCTTACTTATATCCCTATTTATTGTAAACCACTTCCAGTTCTAATAATTCCACCTTGCATTAACTATTTAACTTGTGCTATCCAGGGAATGGATGATGTCACCATCCATCCATCATTCTTAATTTAGTCAATACTGCAAGATGTAATTACAGCCTGTACAGAACTGCACAATGGTTTACTTTGACAAGTGATACATCAAAACACTTGATTTTGTTCCCTTTTTCTTTTATTTAGACTTTAAATGCCATCTGCTAAGTCTGTATCTAAAAAGTGTGAGTAATTTTACATCTATTATTCAGCACAGTAAAATTGCAAACAGCACAGATTAGCCCCTAAAAACCGAATGCTCAATTTAATAGACAAACCTCTTTTTGCCCAAATTTATCCTACAGCTTTTTAAGATTTTTGTCTACCCATTTCTACCTACTTGTGCTATGTATGACTCACTTAATGAGTAATTATAACACTGTAAATAAGATGGAACTAGAATACATGTAACACACCCAACCTCCTAGATTTTTTCAATTTGCTACTTTGGCGACTACTTATGCATTCCATTAAAACACACAAATTGGATCGCCCAGTTGCATTTTTCATAATATTAGTAATCATTACATGCAAAGAAAAAATAGGAAATTGTCAAAATACTTAATTTTTATTCTTTTTCTCTTGCAGCGAGATATATCACTGGTCAAGCAAACCAACTTGAATTCGAGTATCACATTCCAAAGTAGAAATACATATACAGTAACAACAATTATGAGCTTTTATAGCTTGGAACCCATAGGTCATTTCATGCACTATCCACAGTATCGAAAAAAATCATAATAAGATTTTGACAATTCTCTCAGGTACAAAACATTCCCCAGCATGAATTCTCATCAAGCCAACAAGAACTACTTTATAGACTGTACAAAGGAAACCCTTCAATATTTCATTAAATTTGTTTTTGGCTATGACTCATTCCATTCCGGTTCAGTGCATTCTTAAGCAAAATAAAATGATTACCATCCTCTATCCTCTCTCAAAACAACCTTCACCGTGTGGTGTGCATAATGAACTATTCGGTAGAATGCTCAAGGGATATTTCTCAGGGATACTGGGAGTGCACTGTAATTTCAAACCAGAAAGAGCTATCAATATATGCATCCTTATCTACACAGTAAATTTATATGGAGGGTTTTGAATCTCTGTCGCAAAAGTAAACTCAAAGCACTGTCCCCATATTGTACATGATGCTTCACACGTTGACACGTTGTAACCTTTGAAGAAGGTTCACGGTGGTTGTGGCTTTCACATTGTTTCGCAGGTTTCAAATTTGCAAGAAGCTGTGACACTGAGCTAAACGAAGTCGAAATATCTTCCGGCAGACATGGGCAGAATCTTATTTAAAAATAATAATTCACTTGTAGAATCATTGCAGGCTTCCAAGATATTACTAAAGACAATTTTTAGCAGGCTTTACAAGCAGCTGAAACCTTAAACGGACAACAGTATCTATAGAACACAGTTACTAGTGCAAGAAACACTGACAGTAAGGTGCATTCACAAACTCAATATGAATTTCAACCAAGGCTTGTTTTGGAGTTATCCTGTTTACAAGATTTGCAGACTTTCACCTCTGTTGACCTCAAATGACCTTCAACCTCCACACAAAGCAAATCATTTCTTCTACTCAATATGGTGCATCTACATACCAGATATATAAAGTTCATCCACCATATGGTTTTTTGTGTTATCATGCTTACAAGGTTTTCAGACTTTTGACCTCAAATGACCTTTAATAACTCCACAGAAAAGAATCCTTTTCTACTCAACAAGGTGCATCAAGGTACCAAATATCAAATTCACCCACTATATAGTTTTTGAGTTATCGTGTTTACAAGCCAATGCGTCACACACTTGTGCCCGTACACACACTCCCCATCACTATTGCATAAATCCCTTTTGCATCTGAAAGGAATCAAAAAAACAAAATAATTCCAGACAAAGAAAAAGGACAACTTTTTGGGAATTTTTGGGAATGTTCTGTATACTTACACTTGGTCTCTTCCATTCAAATGGCTTGGGTGGGGTACTGAAGAAGAGGGACTGGGTGACAGCTGGGAAGTCAGGATCCTCAAACAGAGCATTCTTCTGAAGCAACTGCTTGCGAAGTTGATCGTATGTTGGTTTGGGTCTAGGCATGTTGACTGATTGCTTTTACCTGATATGCATGAAGAAAAGAAAATATTGGAAAAGTGATCGGAAATGAATTTCAACATTTTGTAATTTATTATATGAAATGCATCTGATATCTTTAGAAATCTCACTGGTCCCAATTCTAAACAGATTAAGACTATTGCACACCTCACAAATGCATAAAGGAAGAGGAGGTGGGCGTGGACCACTGACATGAATCATAGTGGGAGCGGTTTTAAGATGTTTCAATACAAGTGTAAACCAAGTATATGGAAAAGTACAAAGCCTTCATTCTCCTATAAAATAATAATATGAAAGGCTTCCCAGAGCAAAACCATATGTGGCAGAGGAGGAAGGGGGACCTTCCATTGTAACAACTGCTGAGACTATTCGAAAGTTCACCTTCTCTCCTTCTTGAGGCAACAAGGAATCTATGGGATGGTGATGGCATGTGTGTATGTGTGCTACGCCTTGGCTTGTAAACACAGGGGTCAAAGGTCATTTGATTTCACCAAATGCCAAAGTGTGAACAATTTTGAGGTCATTTGAATTTTGAGGTCCACAGTGGTCAAAGTCAGAAAACATGTAAACATGTTAACTCACAATTAGATATTGAATGAACTCCATATGTAATACATGGCCATGTCATATTGTGTAGAATGACACTCTTTGCTTTCTAATGGAAGTTGGAGGTCACTTGAGGTCAACAGAGGAAGGCAATAACTCTAAATAAGGCCTTGAATGAAGTTCATATTGGGTATGTGGATGCACCTAAATTAGTGCAAGAACCCAATTATTTTCTGCTGGGCTCAAGGGTCAGTTGAGTTCACCCGATGCCAAAGTGTAAAAAATTTGAGGTCCTTTGAGGTCAACAATGGTACGAAAATCTTGTAAGCGCTTAAATTCAAAATGGAAAGCTTTAATTTACATGGATTTAACTTTTTGTATACAAGATGATGAATGGCTTTTCTATGTTACTAACTGCCACAGGATGTGATCTTTGCTCTTTAAATGGCTTAGGGGGTTTTCCATTCCAATAATGACTGTCTCTGTCATCAACTTTCAGGCAGGTAGTACCTTTGCAATATTAGTCAAGTTATTAGAAACAGACTTTTTTCATGCTCTGGTACTTGACTCAGGACACATCTCCTCAGTTGCTCTATCAATCAGGTGATTCCATATATGTGATGTAATAAGGCAAGGAATCACTATGCCTGCTGGATTTTTTTTTGGGGGGGGGGGGCTTTTCTACTGAATGTAGTGGAGAAATGATTCTCTGGTTGTCTTTACTCAAAGATTTATTACTGAAGTGAAACCCATGTCCTCAATAGATAGCATGTTGCAATATTTAATAGAATACTTATTAAACTGTCACCAATTTTCAGATGATTTAGGAGGAAAATATAAATGGGTCATGACCCAGATGTGCTGTGGTGGGTGGGGGAGGGGGTCATCTTGGTGCACGGTTAACTAGCTTGACAAGTTACATTGCACAGTAGTGATGATCGAGAGGAGGCATGCCAGAGATGTCACATGAAAGAAGGAAAATATAGGATTCAATTTATATTTGGGAAGGTCAAAAGGTAAGTGTGGAGAGTTGTGTTAACATGACATTTCATTACATACAGTATAGTTAAAGTCAGGGTGGGGGGTGGGGTGAGGGGGTTCTTACCAGGTCATAACATTTTTCTTTAAATACAAAATGTATGATAGTCATAAACCATGTGCAGTGTATCATCAGTTTACAATACTACAACAATAACGGTTTGTTCTTCACATAATCTGTACTGTAACACAAGACTCTTAAGCTGAGTCAATATGCACAGTGCACTGTCACCCTTTTGGAATGCCAACTTTATTAAATGGTTGGTACGAGTGGGAACAAGGTTAAGCTGAGATACAAATAAATTAGCTTAACTTCTCTTGTATATACCTTACCTATTAACGGGGAATCCAAACATCAGACAAGAAAGAAAATGACCCTTGGTATTCTACCTGTTCAGGGGGCGAAGTCCTCACAAGTATTCATGAGTACAGTTTGTTCGTTACTATAGCTAACTGAAGTAATATGTTGGGACTGTAGTGAGGTTATCGAGATTAAACTGATTAAGGGCTATTCAAGTATTCATATAAACTATACTGTAATACCATTTACCTGTACTGTATAACTTCACAGGACAGTGCACAGCCTGAATGGGTGCTCCACTAATGCATGAACACCTCAACATGTATAGATTAAAACACCATTTTTGTCCAAACTAAGACAACTTCATAGGTTTGCTCATGTATGCATTTGATTGATCTTGGTATATATTCCTCGTGGCCAAGAGGTGAAACTTACAGTAAACAGTAAATGCAAAGCTTGCACTGTTGTTCTGTCATATATAAATTTTCTTTATAATTACAAATTGTCCTTTTGCCATGAGGTCAATTGGAAATGGCTTAAAGAACATCACTATTGCTCCAAAATATGATTTACAAGTCAGATGATGGTCAATGATGCTCAAATTTTAAAGGGAATTTTATACTGTCACCCTCCAGGCTTTTTGTGTCACTAAGACATTTAAATGTTTGATTCAACGATCCTCAAGTCACTTGGGAATAACTTCGAAAGTCAGAACTTCCAGGGAAGTACTTGTGAGGACATTAAGTAAATTTTAGCATGCTGTAATTAGGGGACATTACTCATGACCTTTAAATCTGTTACAGAAGTAAATTACTAAATTTTCCACATTCTCAAACATAACATTCCTGTATAATAAACAACTTTTCCTACTGTTCCAATGCATGTACTTACTTCAAGAATTACTAAATTTGCATAATTACAAAACTGAACACGATATTGTACGGTTTATGTGAAATCATATCACCACAAAGTCAGCTACAGTACAGTAAGCTACTTGACACTGCAAGAGTTTCCTTGGTTTTTTGTAGGTACTGAATTGTATCCTGTATGCAGACGTTTACTATGACATTGTTCCGGAAGTAATCGCATAACAGTCATAAATTATTTAGTTCCTATGACCTTCAAATGGCAAAACTTAATTGTGTCTAGCAAAATATGAACAGCCATCATTTAGCAAAACTACAACATCGTTTCCCAAAAATAAAAACTAAGTGCTCACCTTAACTTTAAAACTGGAAGTTGACCCTATGAATAATATAATGCGTGCTTCTATAATTGATTAATCAATGAAAGATAACTGCAGCACACAAGCATCAGGAAATCAATTCCATACACACATATACTCATTTCAATTGCTGTGGGGTGGGAGGGGAGGGAAGGATAAAGTGAGGGCAAGTTTATCTTCATACATGGCTAAAACATCTTTTGCCCTTATTCTCTCAATGAGCTTAGATAAACTATGATAACTTACTGCACTGCTATTCAATTAGAACTGTACCAAATCATGCACATTCTTTAACAGTCACCATTTTATTAACCTGACGATCATAAACACAAAACATGACTATTTTTAAAAAATCTTAAAAGCAAAGTAAGTTTACAATGAATCAAGCAGAGAAAAACAGATTTTGCTGGCAATGAAAAATTTAAATGCAGCAAGAATTCAACAAAATTTCAAGAGGGTTAATAATCTTATTTGACCCTCAGTAGTGTTTTGGATTAAGTTAGATGATTAATAATTCTATCGCTGCAAATTTTGTATTGCATGATTACCTCAGCAGCCTACACATATGTTAGTATATTACTGTACTGTCTGTGAAATTTGCTGCCTCTGTTTCATACACCACATGTTCCTCACAACTTAATAATGCTAGAAGCTAATTTCTCCACATTCTCATATCCTGTTAACTTAATCTCATTTAGTGGCTACCACTGTACTGTAAGCTTCTCCATAGTCAAAAGTATTGTATGACCCACCAGACAAACTCAAGGCTGTTTGTCAAATGAAATTAAAATCTGTCACCGATTCACTACTTGCCAGGCTTTGCCAGCTTGTACAGCATTGCTTGGACTAATTGTGTGAGATATGTGTGAAATGTGAAACACATTTAGACTGCACATGTTAGGGACTCAAAACTTGTAGCCTCTGTATTTAAAGGGATCTCACACTCTGCACATGAAATTTGAAGGTCACTGTGACATGAAGTATAGCAAAACGGATTTAAGAACCACATTCGTTAAGAATGGAGAACTATGGATCAAGTGCATGATGCATTGAAGGAGCACCAATTAACAGTGTCTATTTGAAATTCTAAAAAAACAATCTTTTACATTCACACACAATGATTCTTACCTGTCTCTTCTCTGAGCAAGGAAAACTAAGCAGTAAATAGCAACATATTTATAGAGAGTGATATTTTTAAACACCAAACCACATAATAAAGTGCATACATAAACCAAGGAGGCGGGACTGGAAATGGAAAGGGGGGGGGGGGGTTAAGGGGGATATGAAGTACTTAAAAAATACATCAACAACAACCAACATTCACTGGCCAGGTCTTCTGTGGGGCTGGGATCAACACTGTATGAATACTGCTGGCTGTTCCATTCCAATCACGATGGGGCTGAGCTCACAATCTTGTGTTTTGTCAAGGCACCCAGTGGTTATTCTTTTAGCTATGTGTAACAACCTGACACATGTGAAGTCGCCAAAGGAATGGTGGCCAACATTTCATTGCTAAATTGTTCTAGTTATGAGTTGCAAAACATGTATCTTAATTCAAAAATGTCATGCTAATTGTGAATAAGAGAATATGCATCAACTTTGCCAAAAAGTGTCCATCAGAGATTCAGCAAAGGAATTCTCAGTGATTTCAGAGATTGCAACATGTAAGGTTTCTAGCAGAACTAGAAAGGACCAATATGACAGAGCTCTTTGTTGATAAAGGGCATGGCTGAAGATTGGCATTACTGCCAAACGAGACACGAACAAGAAGAGAAGAGGGGCAAGACTGGGGAAGCTTAGTTTAGGATTAGAGAAAGGGCAGGCTAGGGGACATGTAGAAGAGCAGTGAAAAGTGGGAATACTAAAGGAGATTAGAAGAAATCGAGAGAGGGAGGGGAAATAGAAATGGGTAAAAAAGAGTAGGAACAGAAGCGAGGTAATGCTCTAAACAATGCAAATGGTAATGATGCAAATATTTTTTTCTTATTACACAAATAAATGAAACATGAACCAAAAACAATTCACAAGTTGGAACAAAGGAGTAAACAAGTTAAAACATTTTATTTGATTTGCACAATTTGCATTGATCAAACATGTACTGTATGCATGTTTGTAAATAAGCTTTTTATCCTTTTTACCTTATTCTATACTATAATGCAAATAATTTTCATTTATGATATAGGCCTTACAGTTGTTCTGGATGACATTAGTGTGTAAAATTTCTACCCAAAGAAATGTCACAGTCCAGTTTCAATATCAACATTACCCTGATTATCAAGCATGCATATCAAAAGCCAAAGGTTTTCAATTTGTTCTTATTTCAACAACAACAAAAAGTGCCTTAGTACAATTTACAAACATGAAAGTAAAGTCAATGCTATTGGGCTAAAGTTGGCAAGGCCTTCACTACAACAGTTAGTATTTAGTTGTACTGGCAATACCGTACCAGTGGTAGCACTAGCAGTAGCAGACAACATCCCAACACCTGAATCATGAATGTTACCCATATTTTGTCTAGCACTGCACTTACTAAAATAAAGATTTTTTTAGGATTTTTGCGTGATATAACAGCACAAAATAAAACATAGTTGAGGAACTGTCCATAAAAATGGCCTTCGATACAGCTTGGGTAGGCAAGTTAAACTTCATATAATAATTTAATTGGGTTGTTGCTGGTTAGTTGGAAGCTGCAGGCCTACTAAAACAAGCAATATAGTAACACTAACTAACACAACGGTAACAAGTTTTTCGTGTAATAGGCTAAATTAAGTAATTAAGACTCAAGTTAATGCTATATTTGATTTGTTATACTTTTTCAATACCAAAAAAAAGAATGATCGTGAATGTCTCACCTTTTGCAGACAAGGAAAAGACTGGTAATTATGTAACCTCGGCAAAGAATTCGTCTTCTGCTTCGATACCACGAACAACGATAACCTATGCTTAAACCACAGTACAGTCCACTGTACAGTATTATTGGACCGCGCCCAGCTATGTATACAACAAATCATGTACGGCTAGCGTTTCTAATAGCGTTCGCCAGGGAAGCGTACGCCTGCAGGTCAAATGTCACCAAACCAGTGCACAGTACAGTGAACTCAATATAACCTAAAGCAGAACACATCATTAGCTACAGTATAGTAGTGGATACTGCGTGGAGAAGCAGTAGAGGAGGGATGCGCAAGATCTGGGGGAACAGATTGGAAAGAAGGGAATGGCAAGAGGAAATAGAGGAGGGAATGATTAGAGGAACTGATGGAGGAATGGGTACAGGAATAAGGCAGGGATGGGGGTCTATAAAGGATGGAATGGCGTGGGAAGAGGAGGTATCGTTGGATGTAGCCAAGGGCATCAGTATAATTTTAACTCGTGGAAATATAATATACCTGACTAAAGTCATTATTTGTTGAACGTGTCCTGAGAAAGGCGCATAGCGAAGGGGACGAAGGGGGGACCGCCCCCCCCCTCCCCTTGAGCAAATTTTTTGGTATGTTTTTATGATATCGCTAGTAATTTCAAAATAGAAACTCCTTAGATGCATGCACTTACAAGGCCTGGGAAGTGCCATTTCCAGCGATCTAGGAGGCATTTTCGGCCAAAATTTTCTTGTACGCTTCGCGCCAACTTATGGTGGCGCTACGCTTAGATAGTTTCCAGAGCCGTATATAAGACTCTGAAAGTTTCCAGTGCCGAATCTACGGCTCTAATAGTTTGCCTACATGTTCGCCCCTCCCTTGGCAAATTCCTCGCTACGCGCCTGTCCTGAGGAGTAATGGTTTCCGTCTGAAGACGATGCAACTTCCAGAATCACACGGTTTGTGCAAACTGGAGAAAACAAAATCTGGAAAAAGGTAGACAACGGACGAGTTATTTACAGATAATTTACAAGATTCAATAAGAGAGGTATAGAAACCTAAAGATTCCAAGTGTAACAAACCCACCACGGCCATCTCAAAATCTTTACCTCACTTTCCTAATGTCATGTGCGCTTTCTACGAAAACTTGTGGTAACGAAAACAGTCAATTGTCCTCTTCGTTTTTCTGTTTCACATGTTTCACTTTATTTCCTGGTAATGAGTGTTC
>KN888495.1:15331-29675 GCA_000934455.1 Apostichopus parvimensis | reverse complement strand
CACTGTTACAGAGTAGCTCCATAACTGGCGCAAATTTTCTCCTTTTCCAGTCCCTTTTGCGACCCCCCCCCCCCCTAGAAAAAAATGCTTTTTTTTTTCCTTCATAGAAATGTCCAATATAAGGACTCTTCCTGAAATTTTTAGCCATTTCAAGATAATAGTATTGTTAGTTTCTAACAATTAATATCGGAAAAATGATGTTAAATTTACGTTTAAATATCAGACTTACACTTTTCGCTTACTATAAGGTGCGTTTGCATCTTGTCCGTACTTTACTAGATCTGTAAGCCACGCACTTCGCGTCCACTCGGTTTGCGTGGCTTTAATCCGGCTGAAGCAAATGTCTGTGCTGTCATTCACTGTCATTCGTTTTAGTCAACGCAATTTTTTAGTGTGTACAACATATTGTCATTCGTTATGTGTACCGCAATTGTCATTCGTTTTAGTAACACCCTCATTTCATGATGATTTTAAGTTGACTATGAATATTTTGTACGACTTTCCAATAGTTCATGAAAATTAACTGAGGATCCCAACTTCTAATTAGGTAATTCTTACGCTCTTTTATTTCTTGTGAACACTCAGTATAGCATTATGGCATAATGACGTCATGTTACGTGTTAGACTTGCATAAGCCAGTTTTTGTTTGTAGTTACCGTCAAATGCGGAAAACTCTTCTCTTTGCTGCTGTCAAGTGCATTCACAAAGTATCATAAAATTTGAAAATTCATATCTGCAAAACGCCATGAAGATGTGGTTTAGATGTAAAGATGCAGAAAGTTTCCAGCAATTTTATGAAGTTGCCACAGGAATATCCTTTGCCGTACGTATAGTTAGTATCATGAAGGTCAACATTGCTGGCCACGGCTGCCCGATGAATAGTCACGACGGTTGTGGATATATGCATGTACCGTACCTTGTGTACGGTACCTGCTCAGTTTTCAAGTTCAATGTCCTTATATCTTGTGCTGCTGCAGTTACCGGGTCAGATAAAATTGAAGTCAGTCCCCCATGGGTTATATATTTATGACGGATGCGCTCACGCCGGGCGGCAGCAGGCGGCTGCGCCCGGCAGCTCTGAACAGCCGCCCAGCACAAACAGTATATTTTAAACATTTCCGACCGACAGTATTTGTATGATTAATTTAACAAACTTTACCATTACCAAAATATGGGTGAATACTCGGCACAGAAGTTAGCGCCAGAATATGAAAAACATAACACCATGCATTTCTCTATCTAAGCATACTTCCTTTGGAAAATATTCCAAATGGGAGGGACACCCCCACCCCTGAGACCCCTCCCCCAGGACATAGATCACATACTACCGCACAAATCCGCCCGGCACTGAAATATTGCTAAGCTCATCCCTTATACGGTGTAGATTATAGGCCAGCTACTCTGCCCCTCCCCTTACCTCTGCCACGCCCACCCCACCACAGTAGCGACAAATTATTGCGACTTACATAACCTGACTGATCTTTCGAATCGGTTAAGCATCATTTCATGATGATTTCAAGTTAACTATGAATATTTTGTACGACTTTCCAACAGTTCATGAAAAGTTAACTGAGGATCCCAACTTCTAATTAGGTAATTCTACGCTAGCTGCTAACCTTGAATATCTTCTGAATATTCAGTACATCATGTTATCATGACGTCATGTCATGTAAGACTTGCATAATCCTATCTTTTTTAGTTATATCATATGCGGAAAACGTAAACAATTGATTCCATCCAGACAATAGGCATGTGTTGAATTTCTGAGGACCGATATTAGCGTCAGGTACGGTTTATGTGACTGTACTTGCAAGCCGTCTTCAGATCAAGTACGATCAGTACAGCGCGAAAAAATCTCTTACGAAGACTTTCATTGTCCAGTTCAGGTAGGCTTACATATTGAGGTCTTTTGTCTCTAAGGAAGTGAAGAATACTAGTCAGTTTTCTTCTCCGTTCGTTGCGAAGCAGATCTTGATTGAAAGTTCTGATTCCGAACATAACACAGTTCAGCGAGCTCTCCCAGCAGTTCATACGTTTTAGTGGTATCAACAACTTTCATAAATGTTTATAAGTTATACCTATTGGTTAACTTAACTAGAATCGACATTTTCTCCCCATAAAATTTGTATGGACCTACATAGACCTATTAATTCTTGTCTACTCTTTTTTATACCAGTGTTACAGGAATGCGCACATGCAGCGGGGTACGTTCTTGATCAAGTTTTAGCTGAATGCAAACTAGCAGGGTAGAAACAAGCTGTCAAGTGTTAGAGCCTATGTATTGTAGCATTCAATCTAGCAGTGTTAATTTGCAGTGGTGACTGCATGTGGGCCTAAGGTTATTTTAGGGGGAGGGGGGAGAGGCGGAGTTAAATATGGGGCAACTAAAGCCTAATGTTAGACATAATTAAGTCTATAGCACACTGGCGACTGGGGAAAGGGAGACTTGGCCAAGGAAGCCTGGTGGAAGGGGAAATCTTTATTTAGCTATTGTGATTCTTTGTATGTGATGAGTAGTGTTTCATATCACATCTGACGTTCAAGTTGTACCAGATTTCTATTATTTGCAATGTCATTCCCAGGACATAATTACTGGATTGAGCTGAGGGATGGAATGCCTTCACTCATGGACCTATTTCATATCCATGATAATGTCAGGCATTCTAACCAATAGAAATATAAATTTGTTATACTTACTGTTGCAATTATGAATATTTTTTATATTTATACTAGAATAAAGAAACTGATTTCATATCAGTTTTACATACTTGTTGATGGTTGATAGTCTTTCTTCAGTTTACAGGTACAGGAGCATCAGAACAAGATGGCTTCAAGACAATTTACGATGCTGATAACTGTACTAGTTGTCACGGTGACAGTAGCATCAGCTAAACCAATGCAAGCCAGGGATGAGCCTACTTTCTGCAAAGGGTTAGATTGTCCTGACTTTAACTCAACTGGAAGTGGAGAGGTGAAAATATGAAGTAGACAAATAATTTCAAAATTTGTTATTTGTTCATTTATTCTTTAGTCATACTTATCAGTGAACAAAAGCATAAGAGGGGGAAAAGATTGTAACTTGAGTACAAAAGAAGGAGTACAGAGAAACCCTTTTGGGCTTGTAGTACAATACTGTACCATACACCTGTAAACTTAACGAAAAGAACAGTATTTAAATAAAGGAAGCTTGTGCTAACAGAAGTCAGTCCTATCACTCAGAACAGAACCTATCCCTGATAATAACAACCACTCCTCTTCCCCCGCACACCCAGTCAATTAAATCCTTATTTTCAATAATATCAATTATTAAAAGGCAATTGAATTATTAAGTAGACATTGTCCTGGCAGGAAGCGGGTGGGGGCATGTTGATGGATATAGCAAGCGGAGTAATTTGAGGAAAACTACAAAACAGTCAAAGTAAACAAGCAAACAAGTGGAAGCATGAAAACATGAAATGAGAACCTGAGCCAGAGGAAAGGGAAGCTGACTTCACTGGGGGGTGGGGGTGGGGGGTGCAAGGTATTAAGGAATTGGGAGGCAAATGTCCTTGGTCATTTTTTTTCCACAGGTAATAATAACTCAGTTTAGCATTCACATTTTGAATACTAAATGATTTTGTGGTTTATTAAGTTGGTTTGACATTAAAATGTTTGATACATTTGCAAGACGTCTACGAGAAAAATCTAATATACCAAAACATATATGACCTAAATGATTGTCTAACTTTATTTTATTTTTTAAAATGTTAAGTAAAAAAGGAAGAGATGTTAAATTTTAAATTGTTTTTTATTTCAGGACTATGAAGTTCGTGCTTACTCTTCAGCGAAGTGGGTCAGCACTCAGGTGATAGACCTGAGCTATGATAAAGCGGTGTCGGAAGGATTTGAACTTTTGTTTCAATATATTAGTGGTGCCAACAAACCAGGTACAGGACTTTAAAATGTCATCTGTATTGCCGCCCCCCCCCCAAAGATGCTAGAAATCCAGATAATGGTCACAGTCACCCATGATCAAATTTTTGACAAGCATTTCAAAGCACTAAAATGTAGTTATATCCACACTGAGACATTTAATTTTCCGATATTTAACACTTCCGAAATAACGGTGAAAAAATAGAGGAATCAGAACTTCTTGGAAAGTACTTTTGAAAACCTCTACCAAGTTTCTGTGTGATAAAAATTGGGGCCATTAATCCAGCAGTTAATTTAGAATTTTAAAAAGTTGGTTAATTTGAACGCAATAATCAGTGGCGTCGTGCCCATTGGGGCCCGGGGGGGCACGGGCCCCCCCAAATTTTGTCAAAGGTGTCATAAAATTTTGTCATAATTTAAAAAAAAAAGTGTTTTCGAACAGTGTCAGGACTGAATTTCTTGTAGGGCCTACGAGAAATCGGGCTTCTGTTGACTGCTTGGTCAATGGTTGTTGATATTCAGTCAAACGAAAGAGTTAAATAATTACTGGTTGATAACTAATGAACCAAATGTGCCATCAACGCTGCCATCGTTGAACAGTATTATATATACGTAGTCCCAGAGTAAGTGCAACCCGTTACCTTTGCCAAAGTCAGTCAATTTTCCATGAAAAAAATGGCAAATTTTTCTAAGCCTGTAACAAAGTTCGGAAAGTTAAGATAAATGTAGTGAACAGAGATTATGGGACTCCATGTGAACTTCTTGCAATCAGTTCGCTAAAAGGTCCACCAGGATAAATTTTCCTCATGATCTGATAGGTAGTTTCGAAAATATGAATAATAATAATCATTTCAAATACAGTCACAATTAACCTGGAAAATAATCACTTCATTATCGCACGTTTTACCTTAGGTTTCGCTACTTTCGCTTTTTCTGCCCATGTTTTCAAACGGCATAGCTCTTTCTTCACCCAGTCACCACTTCTCACGGGCATGGGCGGCGATCATGGATCAGCCAGCACAAAAATGTTTCGATTTCTTAAATTTTGGGCGCTTCTGGGAGACGAGGAAGTGGTAAACTGAGGAATAAATGGCGATCACTTCCTTCGAGAATATTTCCCAAAATAAAAAATTGCCGGAAATTTTGATCAATTTTAAGGGGTGTTGCTTACATGCCATTAGGCATGGGAAGTGCCGTTTCCTGCAATCTGAGGGGTCTGCCAGACGAAAAATTTTCTTGTACGCTGCGCGCCAACCCGTGGTGGCGCTCCGCTTAGATAGTCATCACCTGCTCACTGCCCCCCCAAAATTTATTTTCACACGACGCCCCTGGCAATAATTTTCATGGTAAAGCATTATTCACCATCATTTGGAACTGTGGAGTTTTCTCATCCCTAAGTTTTTACCACAGATGCTTCAATCGTTCCCCTATGTAAGACAATAAATGGGTTTATTTATTTTTCAGGTTTGAAGGTTCCAATGACTGCACCTGTGACAACTAGAGTCATCCCAGCTCCAGGGCCAGCTTGCGAAAACAATTTTACCGTGTCTTTCTTCGTCCCATTTGCTGACCAGGACAATCCTCCGATGCCTTCTAATGATAAGGTTTTCATTTCCCCATTAAAAGAATTCACAGCTTATGTCAGGTTGGTACAGATCGGTGTTTGTTTGTTTCTGTGTGTATTTGTTTGCTTTACTCAAGTGGGTTATAGCTGATCCCTATCATTTAATGCCTTTCTAGTTCTTGCTCCACCTCTTCCCCTCTTCATACTCCAACTACATTTGGTTCCCATTAAAGTTAAATGTTGGCAGTTGTTTATGAAAATTGAACTTATAAAATGACATTTTTAACCACCTGGAACCAAAAGGACATGAATAACTAGTGTTTGGTTTAATAAAGCTGGTAAACAGAATTGTGCTGTGATTTCAATCAAAATGGGGTGATGTTAATCATAAGCCATTCCATGACATAGTTCAGAAATGCATTTGATTGCCCTTGAAGGCTGCAGTGTTTGATTATGGATTTATGGCAGGGTAACTAAATTTCATGACTATTACTGAGAATAAGATAGATTTTGGGCAATAGACAGCATGCCATGTTCAGCATAACTAAATTAATTAGGGCACCCAGGGTTTGATTGGGGGTTTATGCAACTTTCAACAGAATATGATAGTATCAATTATCCCAATAGTATGTGAACAAATGTATGTAAGATATGGTTGATTGAGTGTAACCTATTTTGACCTGCTATAAAAACCAACTACTCCAGGAGGTTGGATCACAGTAGGGGGTCTGTGACATCATCAGAGCAAATGCTCTTAAAAAGCTTTACTTAGGCTGATATAATCTTCTTGTCGATTTATCCTTAAATCCTGCTATATTTGGAATGCTTGCTTAGCTCTCAAAGTTCTCTGTACTTAGAATTTCATGAAAAGGTATCTTCTAAAATCTGCAGAAACATTACAAAATACCCTTAAAAATAGAGAGGTAACCCAGGAGTAATGTTTAGATAAGTCTTTTGAAATTGAAGAATGAACCAAGAGAAGTTGAAAGGTCATCCAAGTAAATTTCACATGGATACAGTTTTAAAGATGTGAAGGTTTTTGGAGATCATCCAATTGGTTGTTAGAACAAGTAGATACAATCATGCAAATGACCGGGTTTGCTTTGCTTGTTGATAAGAAGCTTTTTAACCTGTTTGCTCACCCTTTCTTATCTCCCTGGGATTGAGCAAACAATGATAAATTAAACATAGAGGAAAGATTATAATACGACAATAGGCAGTTTGAGGTTAGATCATGACAAAATATCATTTAAAAAAGGAATTCTTCACCTTAAACTTTTCAACTTTCATAGATAGAGTTAATCATGAAATTTTATGTGTGTTTTAATAAGTGTTTGTTTGTGCTAGCATGTGGTGAACACCAATGTCAAAAACCAGACTGGATATTGTTATTGTGCTCTCTGAATTATAGCCTCTTTGTCTCTATATATCTCTTTGTCAAGAATGTTTATTTGTGACAATATATATAAGATATAAAATAATGAACCCTGATATCTGGTCCAGAGAGTCAAGGACAACTTAATCCATTGTTTACTGTATCTTGATTATAGCATTGGATATTCAGCTATCTCTCACTCTCTCTATCTATGCATATTTGTCCCCACAGAGTTTTTCACGGTTTCGCAAAACAGGAGGATTGGATTGCCAATGCTGAAGCTTTGAAAAATTCCTTGGCCAACACCACAGCCACATACGACAAAAGCTTCTACTACACTGCAGGTTACGACAGTCCTTTTTCCATATTCAGTCGTCACAATGAGGTGTGGTTCTTTGCCACATAAAAGTATTTTTAGCTTTGCCTGTAGTAGAGGAATTGGGGCTCCCAAGTTTTTTAACAGAGGGCGCTGTCATATTGGTCCTAATTTGCATCACGTGTACAGTTAGGAGATCTCTGAATTGATGTAACAGGATCGTGGAAACGGCTCACAAGGGAACATGCCTGATGAGCTTGCATAATGAAACGCTGGGAGGTTGATTAGTTCATGGTTCCATTTGTGCAGGTTTGCTGCAGAAAACACAAGTTTAAATTGCTTAAAGCAAGAAGCTTGACTTGCAACTTTGAAAACATATTTCAAAAGATCTCTTCTCCAATAATTACGAACGAAATTGTATATACTACTGTGGAGCAACTCATGGTACCGTTATGATGTGCAGTCTGAGACTGCAACTTGTCAAGTTTAGCGTAACTGGATAGGACGGATATGACAGCGCCCTCTATTAATTTTGGGCGTGGCTGGAGAGTCCCAATACTTCTTTATACCTTTAGAACCCTTTGTTGCCAGATAGAATTGCTTTCAAGCAGTGTCCATGCTTCTTGTTTCTTTGTTTACTTTACCATTTAATTACTAGATTTTTTATTTTGTCCTAATTAATTGATTTACAACAGAAATTATTATAAAATAGCAATTTATAGTTTGAAGACATTTCAGCAGTATTCTGAGAATTTTTGAAAAATTTTCTCCTTTAAAAATATGCACTCAACAAACTTAATAATGATAACCATTAGCAGTATATACGACGTAGGCTAACTGGTTATGTTATGCAATTTTCATATGGAAAACTGGAAAGGAGAAATGTTCATTCATTCAAATGGGTAACCCCTCCCACATCCCATGCCCTAAGAAAAAAAAGGACCTTGTAAACATGTTCTTTGTGACCATTTGATGTTTTCATCAATGATGATCATGAAGGTTCAATTTGACAGTTCCTTGATATGTTTGCATTAATTATCAGTACTGTACTATAATGTAATAGAAATACAAATCTTTTGTTTGATGTATTATTATATAAAAGGTTAAAGTGAGTGCATGTACAACAAGCTTCAAGTAAATTGACTTTGATTTCTTCATTGAAAAAAACCTTCATACTTTTGAAAAAATCATATCAATCAAAAACCAACTAAGCTCATCGTTTTTGTCGTTTTTTTTTCAATCATTTTCAACAAAAAAGTGTCCTAGTAGTTTGGCATCATGAATATACTGTTTCAATCATAGAAAAGTCCAACACATTTACTGATATACTTTTCTTGTTTATCACTGCCTCTGTTTATCAGTATCAGTCAGGATTTAATTTGTCCAAATTGATGATTCCCGAGAGAAACAGTTCCATGTCATATATTACAGCATACGCAACTTCTGACTGAAAGAAAACATTTTTTGTTTTGTTCTTAGTTTTGACTAAACTACATCAAACAATGATAAAATAATCTCAACAAAATTTTGCAGAAATTGTCTGTTTGAAATTACCCTTCAAAAGAATTTGGGTTCCTGCACATTTAAATTGAAAAAATGGAAAGTTTATTTCTTCTTGCAGCAAATTTAATTGTGCCACAGAAATGAGAACAAATATATTTACTGTTATCAGATTTTGATCAGAATTGGGTGCCTTCACATTTGAAGTGAACCAATGAAGGAAAACAATGGTTGTGTGAACTGAAAGCTTTATTAGGTTGTGTTAAAATAATCAAATCAAATGAGTTGCTGGTCCTATTTTGATTCCTTTAAGGGCAGCCGAGGAATTGTTCATCACTTAACTGTGTTTAATATTCAGTACTATGAGCAGCTTGTATTTTTTTTAAAGTTCTTTAATGACATGAATAATGTTTATAATGAAAGAACAATACAAAGACATTGATAAATATATGTTTGTTTGTCATCATATTTTGGAGTAATCGAAAGTTTATTTCTTCTTGCAGCGAACTGAATCATGCCACAGAAATAAGCACAAATATATTTACTTTTATCACATTTTTTATAAATTGCTAATACCATCTTACAAGCGTTACTCTTGAAACCAACTGCCAACTTAAGCTATGCGACGCGTTCTATGCCTGCAACAATTTGGTCGAGTATGTGCGACCAAAGTTTTGCCTGATTTGTGTTCAAAATACTTGGCTGATACCTTCTCTAATTATCAAAGGGTTTTTAATTATCCTTGTTTGCACCACTTTAATGTATTCGAAGAGACTGATAAAGTGATGTTGACACTAAGTTCCTCTTTAGGAGAGCATATAGGTGAGAGACAGTGAACCTAGCTGGAAGTAAAATATCATTTTGTAAGGTTAAACCAGCTAATCTAGAGAGATATAGGTTGTTCATATCACCTGGAGGTCAGCAGAAAAGTCAAAGCAAAGCAGGAAGCAACCTACTTTATAAACTACTGCAATCGGTGCACATTGGTGGGCAGTTTTCAATTGGTGCATTTGAAACTTCCTCAGTCAGGACCAATGGAGGGGGAGGGGGCATGCCCGTCGTCAGTCGTGGAAAATATTGCAATATTTTTCTCTCTGGTAGGTGTCCCAGACCCCCTTATGTGGGAGTAGGCTTCAATGACCCCAGGGCACCACCCTGAGCTTTATAAGATCCTTCATTCGCCTATATGGCCTCCCTTAAATGTTCAGGCCTCTACCTCACTCAGCCGGAGAGGGGGAGGGATTGAATTTGACCCACCACCTTTCAAATCCTGTGCACGCTGCTGGTTAAGTCAGGGTCCATGAGATGGTGTAATTTCAAGGATGCCACCCCTCACCCCAGGTCCATGCTGAGAACCTACTTCGAGCAAGTTGCGCCACCATTTATCTACTTAAAACGTCATGACACCAGTTTAAAGTGTACTAACCTTTGCTTCAACATCTGGACCAGATTTGAATAGAGACAGTGATTGGGTGGGTTAGGGGAGTGGATCGATTAGATTTATTTCATAAAGTGAAAGTCCGTCACATCATGTTTATCATGACTTCTGATTTGCTGTGACTTTTCAAGACTTTTCGCAGTTATGACAATCCTAATTTGCTCATCTTCTGCTTAGACAAACAATCAAGTAGCTCTGTAAATGTTTAGAACGGAGATGCTATCCCGCCAATTACGTGGATATAAATATTTATGAGTAGGTTAATACTATAGATCAGAGGATCATACATGGCTATATGATGTGTCTGCGCCGCATTTGGGGGGTCCTAGCTGTGAGCTCCCTGCTTTGCTGGTAAAATGGCCAAATGACGAGAAATTTTCAAGGGGTGTCACGGATGAAGAATCTGTATTGTCCCCAAATACTGCTAGCGAGTCAAGTAAAGGTCACCCAAGCTCTATATATTGTACCATGCCCTGTAGGCTTTTTTTTTTATTACTCACTGAGGCATTATTTCTCCAATATGTACAATATAACCCCTGGAAATAAGCTGGAAGTTTGGAACTACCAGGAATCTACTTCTGAAATTTTTTTGGCAAGTTTCAGACCAATGCAGATTGACGACGGTAACTACCTTTACAGCAGATCAGGGCGTTGCCCTGGGCAGATGTAGGCTTAACTCCTCTTATATGTGATACCTTGCTGTTAGTGAGCCTTGTTTAAGTTAAGTAAGGCAAAAAGTCACCAAAAATAGAACTTAGGCACGAAAAAGCAAAAAACCGAACGACTGATTCGCTCTCAGCCCCAGTCCCCTTGCCATCGAGATTGCAGTGACTGCGTGATCATCGTCAGCTGTGTATCACGATTCCCCTAGAAGGGGACCATAATGCTACACATGATCTTAGCCAAAAGGTCGGGCTGTTAGTAAGCCTGGTACGCCAAGGTAACCAGGCTAGATCTATATCAATATGACTTTCTGTCGGGCCGTTGTCAGGCCCTTTTAAATGGATGACGTAAGTTGCACTCTTCTTTTTTGTTTGCGTCAAACACGAGGATAGAATATCCTGGGGATTCGTCCTATTCAACATTCTCTGAATATGTTAAGAAAAATAAGCAGCTGCAGGTCCACCTTTGGTGAGTTTGTTTGTCATTCATCGGGTATTCTGTGCCGCGGATTTACTATAAAGGCTCATTCTAGTGTTTGCAGTACTAAGTAATAAGAAATGCAAATATGCAAACCCTCTAGAGTAGAGGTGCATGCTTGGTTGAGATGTCTTTCTTGATCTCTTTGTCAAACGGTACCGGGACGTACTCCTTATACTACTTTGATATGCTAATTAACAAGTCACATGTTCTTGCATTTTTTCGGCGTCAAGAGGGGGTCGCCTTCTTGCTTCTATTAGTTAGACCATGGAGGTAAAAAATTGTTTTTACCTCCATGGTTAGACCAGTGTGGGGACTACCGAGACCGAAGCTAAATGAAGCATAATGTTTTTATGGTTTTCCAACATTTATTGTTACTGCTCAGTATGATAACTTATTGTCACCATGAAACCTTGTGAACATATAGATAGACTACACTGTTACAAAAGTACGAATACCATGCACTACTTAACCGTTCCAAAGGGCATGTTAAAGAATATAAATCGAAAGTATATATGTTGTCGCATTTTGTTAATGTTTTCCTCCGCATATTAAAAGTATACCTGTATCCTAATTCTGTTTCTTAAAAAGTTCCCTGCATTAGAAACATTAAAGTTTTATAACTTTCGATATGAAAATGCATGAGGATTCACTTTGTTGAGAAGTCTTGATGTAATTTTTTGCCTTTTGCCCCATCAAATCAACTTGGTCACGTGCCCCACTGCTCCGTAAAAGTTTGTTACTCATCACCAATATTCAATACCCTTCGGTCGCCCATGTTAGAATGCGTTTGGTGTAGGACCCTTAGGAATATATGGGGCATAACACCAAAACACAACAACAAGTTTACAAAGTCAATGTACATAAAGCCTATATATGTTATCAACAATGGAACTGGAAAACATCAGGGGTGATGATAAAAAATATACAGTCGAAACATGTAAACTCATCACTTTATTTTGTCACTTCAGTTTTCATTTAACTTGAAGCTTTCAGTATAGGTTATATAAATATCTTCCAAAATTACGTAAAGACCTACGAGATAATCGATAATCGATAAACTTGTTTACTTCTTTTCTGGATTCCTGTGAAAGAAAGACTCCCTTACTGAGTACATGGGCAACTCACGTTTTGGAACACGTTTGCCCTCAGTAATACCCTACCAATGCATAGTTGTGTAAGATGTTGAATCAACAAAGGTCTCTTGGCATATAAAAGAAAGGAATTTAAATCGCTTCACAGAATCGTTGAGAAACGTGAACCTGCTATAGTCAACTTCTCATACAAGTAGTTGCTGTGACCAAGTGCTATAAACGAAGCGACCGTACTCAAGAGTTAATTAAGCCCGAGAAAATCATCCAAAAGTACGGTAAGTCACTCCATTTAGGATATTAAAGTTTAAAGTATAATCAATGCACAGTCATCAAATTATATTAAATATTGCAACATGTTCCCAAATCATTCGTATAGAGGTGCATGGGGTCTCTAAGATAGACAAATGTCTCAACCTGAATGTTTAGAAAAGTGTTGTTGAAGTTGAAACATGAGTACACCAGTTTATTTATTTTGACATTCTAACGTAGCCTATTTGTGCGCAATACTGATAGTCTTTTAACTTGTTTCCAACTATTGTTCATATGGAGAGTATTTATCAAGAAATGGTACCATATAGTGTTCCATTCGTGATATGTGCAATTTTTTTAATAGCTTAATCATATATAACTTATCGAAAGTTATAGTATTTTACTTACCATTTAAGTCACCTAGCATCTGGCTCTTCCCCTACCCCACCCTTGCACGTTTTATTCAAGCGGCATCTGCAGTAATTAATCTCTCGGGTCATAATTTTGGACAGGGGTTTAGAAGGCTACATTGCATATCTAGAATCTGCAGGCCACTGGGAGATTCTTTCGATAGGTAATTTTCTAGTATAGTGTGTACTATATTTATTCTAATTAAGCTTCACCGCATATGTTATCCGTTGAAATATCCATTTGGTGATCATCTTGCTTTCATTTACAGATTAACTTAGAACCTTGCGAGAAGACCAGGATGAATTCCTTATATATTCTGTCACTGTTAGCGGTTGGCCTTCTGTACTGCGTGGAAGCTCAACAGTCAAAACCATCTTTCTGTAGGAGATCTGACTGTCCACTCTTCACCACTGTTGGCAGTAATTCGGTATGTATAATCTTATAAGTTGCCAAGTTCGGAATTTACGATATAATGTAGGCCTATGAAGTTTATATTCATTTATCATGATCTTTTTATGAAATCAATTGAAGTCTAAATTAAAAAAAAAATGTGACGGGTTTATACGGGTTGATTATTGCCATTAGTTCTTAACTTAAAAAAAAAAAATTCTTCATCTCTCTTTCTCTGATGTAAATGTATGATTCGATAACGTTATCGAAGATTGCATTAAAAACATGTCTCAGTTACCAGTAAGTAGCAGAACATTTAAGTCTCTACGGAAAGCCAAACTTGACAGCCTGTCACATTATGAAACATTGAATCTTTGAAATGTTGTACAATACATTTATTGTAACTCCACGTCGTTTGACACCATTCGTTAGAATTAATTACAAAGATTACCGGCCACGTGGTCGTTCTACAGGGCGGTAATATCTTCCGCCCAATCACAAAGTGGAGTTATTGTCATATGTCTTGCATCAGATGCTTTGAGTCTCGCATGACTTCCTGATCCATTTTTACTTATTGAGGTATATTTCTTTCTTGATTAATTATCCTTGTTATTGCTGCAGGATTACGAGCACCGCTCATACCAACCGTCTAAGTGGGTTAGCACAAGAGTATTGGGTGGTACTCACAGAGAGGCAGGAAGTACATCATTCAGAAAGTTATTTGCATACATCAGTCGCGGGAATGAAGAAAGTAAGTCTGCAATTTATGCTTCAAAATGGCATTACGCAAAACAATGGTATTACAATGATAAGGTATTATAACTGGTTGCAGGATTCAAAGATGTTGACAATGCCAGTGGTACAATCGAGGGGTGGTGGGAGTAGGTGGGCATTGGGGTAGAATGATGGGTTATATAGCATGAACGCACTGCGGGTAAAGGCGTAATGACATCTC
>KN888494.1:34591-47984 GCA_000934455.1 Apostichopus parvimensis | reverse complement strand
GGATAGCACTCTGAATTTTTTTTTTAAATTCTAAAAATCAGTAATATGAGGATTGTGATACCATTGTTCGGCATACTAAATTTGGGTCCATAACTCAGGATCTTGCAAAAGGAAAGAACCAAGACCCACCTGCAGTCAGTTCTCCAGCAATCAGAATCGTCTCTGACTGGGTGAAGGACTCGTGGGTCCAGGGCAACTCTGCTCCTTTGCAAAAATCGTTCATTCGCACTGGCCTTTTCATAAAGGTTCAGAACCACAGGATAACCTTCCCCCTGCCCCCTGCCCCCTGCCCCCTTCCCCCTGCCCCCTGCCCCGTCCCTCCCACCTTTGATATCACTTGCACGCCATGGGTGTATATATAATGTGAAGTGATCGGTAACTAAGACACCGTTTGGTGGTACGTACTAGCCATTTAAAGTCGAGTTTTTCTTTAAATTGAATTGTCACGTTCGAATGGTTTACCATTCTAGACCGTTACTGGAAAGATCAGCTATATTTGATAACAAATTCTCTCATTTAGTGGCATCAGGGGTGATAATTAAGGCATAATTTGGCATCAAAGCGATAAAACCATAACATTCAATTTGTGGATAAAACGGTTTATAAATCTAGAAGTAAATGTATGAGCAACCAATAGATTGTTAACACATCTCATAACAGATCTCTTAGAATGAGTGGCATCTAAATCTGGGGGGGGGGGGGGTTGGTTACCACTGGCAGGGGGGGGGGAGGAAGGTGGGCCAGGGGACAAATACTCTGCATCTCTGACAAATGGCTTACAATTAATAACAAACATTGAAAATGAAAGCTTTTAGTTCACAAAGGTAGTTAACTTTATACAAACGATAGCACCATTCTGCATCTAAACCATCTTAACAAAACAAAAACATCCCTCCCATCACACCCATCTCCATGTTCGACATCAGCAAACACTTGTGCCCTACCGTAAAAACTCTGGCTACGGGACTAATCCAATTATTAAATTTCACCAAGAAAGTCACCATATAAAACTAAGCAAAAAAAGTCGGAAGTGTTGTAAGCTGCCAATAACATATAAGGTAAAAACGAAACAAGCTTATATACAATTAGTCAGTTTTGATGTTGTCTACAGGCCACTGCACTGACAAAGTGCAATATATGAACGTCATAGATCAATTTACAACGTAAATGCATTGAATAATATTCATAGAAATTGAAGAAATTGGTTAGGGAATTCGAAATTAGACAAAGCTGATATTATGAGAGAAAAAGAAATTGAAGAATAGAAGTTTAACTTGTGGTTAATTTAGTGTAAAGTACCTAGAATGTCAGATTCGATATATTATAAACGAAATTAAAAAAAATTCAGCAGTTTATATGCAAAGTCGGCAGGTGTTGGATTGTTGGATGTATAACTTAAGAAGAAAATTGATTTGTGTAGGCTTAAAGGAAATCTTTACGCGAGTGAAAAAACATATGAAATTTAAAAAAATCTCCAGCTATTCATTCACGTTTAGTTAATTTGTTTATTCTGCTTGGGTGATAGCAACGAGATATCTGTCGGTGTTTTGATTTTCCTGTTGGTATAATTTGATCGGTATTAAGGATTAAAATATACTGAATAAATTATAATATTATTTCTTATATTATATTTCTTATACATGACTTGACTTCAATAATCAAATTGTTAGAAGCAGTGTTGGTGTGTTTTGCTTTTTTATGGCAGTTGAAATAATAAAAAAAAAAAAAATTGGGTTTTAACTTGTAAAATATGCTACCGATGAAACGTTGCCTTTGAATATAAAGATCCAATATTAAACTTTCCTTATCTAGAACTACATATTGCAAGCACGAGGGATGTTAAATTATATTTAAGAAAAACTACACACGATCATATGTGGCCAGTAGTTCGAATGGGGAAGGGGTTAGCAAACCGGGGATATTTCATTAACGACGTCATGCATATTCATAAGGTGGCAAACGTTATTCAAATTACACGCTGATCATATCTTCTTTCATTCTAACAATAAATATATATAATGGACTATAGAAACACCGTTGTGTATATGGACAGGGACATTTAGTATCCTATATACGTCCTGACGAAGTGGTGCTCGGTTTCTCTATAATTATTGTTTGTCGCGATCAATCAGGACGTTCGAATTGGGAAGAGGTGACATAAAATTGTTGTATCAGCACCATGCATTCCATTCCATCGATGTCTATGTATATATACCATGTATAAATATGTACCATATATACAATATACATTGTACTATGTATGATGTATATTGTCTAACATAAAGTATAAACCGTTCCATGTATGATGTATAATATATAATGTAAAACGCATGTTTAATATTATCATATATTATATGTAAAATATAATGAATAACAAATAATATCTATAATTTTTAATAAACAATAAATATGTCATGTAGCATATGACGCACAATATATATACATTACGCATAATGTATTAAATGTAACGTATAATATATAATGTATAACTTATGCTATATAACATATAATGTATAACGTATACCGTATAATATACAAGGTATAATGTATAATGTATCGTGTATCATTTACAGAAACTATATGTTATGGAGCTATGTAATATATCAACTGGTCAACATACAATTTTTGTAACCATATACTATTCAACTAATCACGCCATTCTTCAAGTGTGGAAATTATGCAACAAAAAAACAAAAACAGTCACTTGTAACGTTTTCGTACAAAATTACAAAAGACAGACGGAAATGTGGATGAAGTTATCAGATCTGTAAACGATAAAGCTAAATAGACATCCGTCAATGTAAGGTTTTAATGTACATTAACTTTGTAAACTTTGAATTTCCATTATAAAGTATAAATTTCATAGTCCGAAAAATCTTCAAAATTCACTCCATATTTCCGTCATGCATGAAATGTTAAATTTGAACAACAAAAAATTAGAAAACTATATGTATAGCATTAACACATTATTTTTTCTTCATCACTATCATATATTCTTTCTATACCCACCAAGGCATCCGTAATATGTACTCTTGTATAAATACTGTCACGGTAAAGGCTACCGTAGATATTAAATTCTAGTTATATTACGCTGGTATTCTTGAACAAGACCAGTCCATCGTTGGTGTTTTACGAAAGATAACCACGTTGTTGTTGTTGTTGTTGATGTTTTTTTTTTCTTTTTGGTATTTGATGGATTCTGCGATTCTGGCTTACATCAGAAGAGCTGGCAACCTAAAGTATATTTATAACAGCAACTGTCTTTTCAAGAGGACGAAGAAAGAAGATATATATTCAAGTTTTTTTGGTTATTTATTGAGGAACAGAAATGGATTATCGAAGAGGGTAATTGTTATTTATTGAGGAACAGAAATGGATTATCGAAAAAGGTAATCGCGAATATCATAAATTGGGGAAGAATGATTGGAACATATCGACAGTATTAAAACTGAGAGTTTACGATCAATATTGTCGTGGAAGAAGAATAAAACAAAAATAGAAAACCGAAAAAAAGAGAGAGTATTCGTCGTCGTTCTTGATCAAGTTGGTTTCATTTTCGGTAAAGTCGATTGGTTTCTTGAAGGAAAAGAGAGCTTTTCGTTACGGTTACCTTAAAAGTATTAATTACCGGTTTTCTATGAAATCGACGAGGCCAATGTTTTCTTGAAAAAAAATGTTCATTCTTTTGGATTATCTTTAAAAGAGAAACTTTGACGACAAAATTGTGACAAAAACACGAGCTTCGCGTTACCGTATACACAAATATGCTGACCAAGATGAAAATCGGAGACCATTGAAGGAGATAGATTTAATTTCATACTATTTCATCTGTGGATCGTATTATTTCGTAAATATTAACAGCCTCCTGATATTGCTGTAATCTTGGAGAGATTTTTCGTGTTTCTTTGACGACTGATTTTACATGAGAATATATATAGATATTATACAGCATTTTACCTTATGATACGCCAATATCTTATATATGTGTGCAACGACAGAGCCTACTTCGATATAAACACCCGCAAGATTTGTATCGTGAATTTTTTACTTGATTAATTGAGACACCATTAAAAAAGGAAACGATTTGTTTTTCTTCTCGTGTGCTACTTCTCCAAACCATTTTCAGAGATTATGTTTCTTTAGATGGCTGTAAATAAGGTTTTTTTCTTCTTAGTTAGTGTTTTACATTTTTAAGCATCAATTCACGTCGCTTTTTTTATTTTTTTTATTTTTTTATGGGTTTCCTACCTTTGAAGATGATGAGGAGGCCAGTTGAAGGTTAAATGCCAAGAGAGTATTTGTCAATTTCGTCCGGATTATTTAACAATTTGTGGGGGAGGAGATTTTGAAATTTGAAGCTCAATTGTTTATCTTCAAAGATCGCTGAAGGGATGCACAGATTCTCGAATATATCCTGTTAATGAACAGATGATGTTTTCATGTTTTCGCTTATCTTGGATATAGTTCAGAATCGGAAGCACCGAGTTAGTTTGAAGTCTTTTTTGTCTTTTTCATATCATATCATATCACAAACACACAAACACACACCATACTAGCATAGCTCATCATAATCTTTGATATACAGTACAAGTTAATGGTGATTTTATTTTAATTTAATTTTTTTTTTACAAATTAACAAAAAACAATGAGTGATACGGGTACGAAAGTTCATCTTAGTTGTCTTCTAAATGAAGTTGATAACGTCAGCAACGTCGAGCTTGCTGTTACTCAAACCAAAGTCAAGACTAGTCTTTGTCACGTGAACCCTAGGTCAGACAAGGGCCGCTGTATCCAGATGTGTCAGATGCTGACGATTCCGCTGATACCGTCGGCGTTTCTCGCGCTGCTCGCGGCCGTCAGTCTCTTGCAAGCTATCCAAGTAAGGAGCCAACTCTCTCAGACTGAGGAAAACAATGAGAAAGGCCACGATATCGCAGGATTAATCCATCAACTTCAACAGGAGAGAAACGAAGTCAGTTTCGCAACTATCAAAAATAACTCGGTCGCCGCTCTGACCGGTATCTTCCTCCTTACCGATCATGCCATCAATTCTTTAGAATGGCCGGGGGACACACCCGGCGGTGGTGGTGGTGTTGGTGGTGGTGTTGGTGGTGGTGGTGGTTCTCCGATGAATGGATTATTGTCGAGAGAGACCTTCGTGCGAACACTCACCTCTGGCCGTTACTCGAATGATTTCCAGCTGGAGTTAAAAGTCTATTCTGAGTTGAACGCAGCAGCCATCTTTTGGTTGATTCAAACGGTACAGAATAACAACGATAACTCATTTTGGGAGAATATGATTGCGTACGTCTCATTAATCAGAGCTAAGGAAAACATCGGAATATATGCTCCACTTGGTTCGGAATATTTTGTCTTGGGACATTTGTCCGAAAGAGGGTTTGTCACTTACATACAAAACCTTGAGCTCTCGAAAGACCATCTCGACATATCGTTACAATATTCAAGCTTTCTCGCCGAACGTTACAACCAGACAGTAGAAAGACACGTAGAGACATTTTCTCGTTTTCAACAGCTGCAAGAGGTCGCCGTGCTCAATGATGACGGTTTCATTTGGAATCAAACCGTTGATTATGCTATGCTTTGGGTCGCTACCGTCGAAGATATTCTTGACCATCTCAAGGAACTTGAGGACATGCTTGAAGATCACATCTTGGAGTTAGTCGCTGAAGGACTTGCAGTGGCGTCTCTGCAAATCAACATCTACGTATTGGCCATTGCATGTGTCGCTGTCATCGTACCGCTCATCTCGTGTATATCCTGGCGGGTCACCACCAATATGCAACGATTTGCGAGAGGTTTGGAGGACAAAACACAGCTTTTACATCAGGAGAAGAAGAGAAGTGATTCGTTGTTGTACCGGATGCTGCCGAGGAGTGTGGCGATACAACTCAAAGGTGATCACGAAGTCAGAGCGGAAAATTACGAGGCAGTCACGATTTATTTCAGCGACATCGTGGGCTTTACCGTACTGAGCTCAAACAGTTCACCAATGCAGGTATTTATAAACCCCAAGGTTTAAAAATAGCATGTACAGACTAAAAATAAATAATTAAAATAAAATATTTAAAAAAAACAAAGGCTTAAGATATCCAAAAGACAGTTGTTCATCAAAGGGGCACATTTCATTTGCCTGTAGGGCACATTTGCTATTTTGGAAAAAAGTTAGGGGAGGGGGCACGTTCCCTCAGTGCCCCCTGCTCCTAACCCCCTGGTTGGTGTTATTGTTATATAGCGTCTGTGCAAGGTAATGTACGTCGCAAACAACAAACTAATAAAAATCCGATCCTAAGATGTTTAGGAAAAGAAACAAAATACAGCAAAAGCTAGTATATATTTTGTTAAAGTTTTCGTGGAATTATAAACGAGTGGTGTGTATAAGGGAAAGTTTTTGTATTTAATAAGTTTCTTTGGTTGTTGTTGATGAAATTACGCCAACAAGAATAGCCTCCACGAAAGTAGGCCAAAAAGTCAGAAAAACTGGAAATAACTTATCTCTCCTCTTTGTGAAGAATTACTCATCTTGACATCCAAGAGTTTATTTCTGATAATATTTTTCAACATTGACATTTTGATCAACCATGAATATTAAATGATAACAAGATCATTTTAAACATATATACCGGATATGTCTAAACGTAAATTACCTGTTTAGTTAGTATATATAAAGATCGGGACGAAAGGTGACATCATCTTGGGAGAGGGTAGGGTCGACCAGGGTCGGGCAGGGTGCGGGGAGAGAAGAATGTGCCATAGCAACGGAACGCAACTATATAGATGCTCTAATGTGTGTGTAAAGGGTACCGTATTTATGATTTCAATTTTGTTTGATAACCATTTTGTTACATCAGACCTCAACTTTGTTTCCAATTATAAGAAATTATGAAGATACAAGAAACGACCCCCAACCCCTCCCTACCTCTCCCTCATACCACCCCATCCCATCTCATATGTATGGAAACCAATATAATGAAAGGTTTGGAATGACCAAAAGAACTGGTCGGTTACGCAATGTTTCATTTTCGGAGATTATTTTTTTACCCTGATTGATTGAACATTTACCCAATATAAACTGGGCCTACTAAACGGTATTTAATAACAAACGATTTAGGGAGTCATAAACTGGTGAAATGTTCTTGGGTCTTGAAATGTTTATAATCAATTTAAAACGAAATATGAATATGAATCTGAGGTTCTCAACTAGTGTGAAGAACTTTGCATAAATCGAAGCTCTTTATTATTTTTCTAAAGAAAAAGCGGAAAAAATATACAATGTACATTTATGAACTATTTAGAAATTCTGTAGAATTTATTCCACAATTTTACTCAGAAAAATCAGAGTCCACTCACCCGAAAGATATCGCAGATATTTCCTAACGTGACTCACTTCCTGGTACGTAAAGGAAGGGGTTAGCAGGTCAATATAAGTTCAATCCACCATATCTCAAGTTAGGGACTAGAGGGCGTTGTGGTCAAGTGGTTAAGGCAGTGGACTTGTGATCTAAGGATTATAGGTCCGAGCCCTGGCCAGATCATTGCGTTGTGTCTTTGGGCAAGGCACTTTATCTCCATTGCCTCTCTTTACCCAGGTGTATACACGGGGACATGCGAGGTGACTTGTAAATATATTGCGTGCGTCGGTTTGAGGCTGCACCCTATGGGAAGTCCCCCAGGGGACACGTGGCTGTGGTGCACTGTGGTGCCCCAGGAGAGATTGTTTGAATTGTGCACACTTTGGTGTGTAGGTGTGACAAGTTACCAATGACCAGGGTTAAGTACAGCGCGCCGAGACTTTATTGTAAGTTGCGCTATATAAGAACTGTTAAATAAAATAAAGGGACAAGACCGAAGACGGGGTTTTCAACCAACAGTGTGGAATAATTATCTATTGATTCATTAACGTAACTAAGTCGGTGCGGCCGGTGCGGCTCCCGCGGCTGGTGCGGCTGCCGCGGCTCTCGCGGCTCTGGTCCCACGGTAGTAGAGGGGGATTAACTCGGTGTCAAGGATCGCAAAATATGGCCAACAATCGGCTGAAGAAAAGTTTTCAAACCAGAAAATTTTAGTCATTATTTTCTGGCTTAAATACTGTTCTGTAAAGTACTTAAAGTTCTCTCCCGATATCCACCAAGATTGGGAAATCAAACGAAACCATGTCCTCAACTGAAACAATAAAAGCCTGAGATTTATCATATCTAGAGTTTCTAGAGATACCAAATTTTCAAAAATCCGGCCCCCAAAACCAAACCACGGTTTGTATGTACTTGGGTGAATGTGGATTCTCCTTTGGTGGGCCTCATTTAGATTACTGCACCGGGGCTTGCAGCGCGACTGCCTTGAACGTAAGTTAAACAATATGTTAATATATATAATATTATTTACATTTTTTTCCATTTATCTTTTGACAGGTGGTATCTTTGTTAAATGGCCTTTACAATCTCTTCGACTCACGTATTGAGGTATATGACGTTTACAAGGTCGAGACGATCGGCGACTCTTACATGGTCGCTAGTGGACTACCCAATCGTAACGGTGATAAACACGCGGGCGAGATAGCTACACTAGCCTTAGATCTTATGGATCGTTTGCGTTACTTCCAGGTTCCACATCGACCTGAGGAAAAACTACAGTTACGTGTCGGTTTACACACAGGTACGTTCAGGAAAAATCCATGATATAACAATAACGCCCCCTTTCAAGACCTCACCCCCCCCCCCCCGAACACCTCTATTTAGGCCTAGTCTGCTCTGCGAAATCCAACTTAATCGCTTAGAAGTTAAAGTTACTGCTCTGTTCCTTAGGGGTAACCGTTCCCATCCCTTTGTGTAAATATTCCACAAAGTTAGGAGTACGGAACGGGTCAGTGTGGGGTTCCATGCATACATCGTATAGTCACGCGGTTAAGGCTGTGTGTAAGACAAACGCGAGCTCAGATTTTGCGGCTGGGGCAACACCTAGCAAATTCCCCATGAAGAAAAAAAAAAAAAAAATCTCCTAGCCTAACAAAGTCACTTGATTTAAGTTACAGGTAGGTTTGTGGCTGTCTAAGAAGGTCACGTGATGTGTAGGGCTTCTTCGTACTCTAAACGTTTCACTAATATTCGATTATTTGCAAAAATTAAGAAAAAAAAAAACCTTTATTGTTTTGTCAACACAGTATATTAAAATTATAACAACCTAAAAGGGAAAAATTATAGATCGTTGAAACGGATTTTTGGTTAGCTAAAAATAATTGTAGATAAAATATTAAATATTAGTGCAACCGTCTGACAATTTCCACCAAAACCTTGGTGTATGGAACTGTTCTTTCCAAAATAAGCCTGTAAACAGTACTGGTCAATCTAAGACAAGCATATTTCCTAGATTACTCACCAAAATTCTCGTTGATTTGGGAGTATACATAATATCTTATAATTTTTTGCCTGAAATTTCGTCGTCCAGGCACCTTTTCACTTTTTAATATTTACCACACACACAAAAGAAATAAAAAAATGCTAACATTATTCGCAAGATGCAAATGAGTTTTTTTTATAAATATAACTTAATCAATATTGTTACGGAATTGTATAATCGAATATTTGACAAAATCTCGACGCAACATGTCGTTTAATATAAATATATTAATTTAATCTACAGAGAGTTTGGTATAAGGACACAGCTGGATTTTAATTCCCAATAGTGGTATGTTCCATATCTTACGGACACCATGTGATGGGATATTCCTGAAAATTACACTTTTTTTGTTCGGGCATCAACAGACGCACAAACGCATCAACAAACGCACAAGTTGAACCTCAAATGTTATTTCAGGTGTAGAAAAAACGAGACCAGCTTACTTCTAAAAACATTGTAGTTAACTCAACTAGTTAACTAACACAAGATGGGGAATTTAACCAGTTAACTAGTCTACGTAAGTAGTTAACAGGACCCACCACGAAAAGAGATTCCTTCATGCCAATTTGGTTTCCAATTATCTTAGAGTAGAGAAGAAAGATTAAGTCCCCCCCCCCCCCCGAACGACGTAGGCTTATAGGCCTATAAGGCATAAACTAAACGTAAGCGTCAAGTGGAACGGCATGGTTAACCCTGTCTACATTTAAACTAGAAAACAACGTATTGTCAATAGGATATTTTGAGAACTCCTGAAGGAGAGCTATTAACATTTTTGTAATGATGTGTTGTTGTATAATGTTAATATTACGTCAGAAATGTTATTGTACATCATTTTTCGCCGGCTTGTTAGGAACGCAGATAAACAGTAGAAAGGAAAATCAAGGCGTATAGTGAACGTGAAGAAATGTAAGTCAAATTATGTCAAATTAAAACGCATGAAAGGCAGAAGGACAACTGCATCTCTATAGTGATCGTGTCATTTCTTATTGTCTAGTCACAGTAATTTGCCGTGAAAAGGATCGCATATATAAGGGTTAAATGTAAAGCTTGAAAGCATTACGGTAACCCTAATTTTGGGCAAACTAAACGTTAGAAAAGAGATTTTTTTCTTTATGCTCTAAACTTGCAAATTATCTCCATGTAGGAGTCGAGGAGAGCTAAAACTTAGACAGCGAAATGACTTAATGGGGGAATTGTATTAAAATATATGATGCACTGCAATGCATTTTTGAAAACAAATGACACAATTTAACGTTTCTTTTTACAGCATATTTAGCGGTGGGGTAGGGTGAAGGGTCAGGGGTCAGGGTACTGATCAAGGTAATGCATGTATTATACATTGATCTTAATTGAATCTAACGTTGGAGGTTGACAGTCTTGTATACAAGGCCGAAGCCTTTTACACTATAAACTTCACAACACTTAACCCCTTGGTCATTGCTCATGCACCCACATACCAAATTGTGCACAATTCGAAAAGTCGCTCTATGTGTCCCCTAGGGGGGGGGGGTACTTCCCATGGGGTGCAGCCACAAACCGACGCACACAACTATATTTAGACGTTTCCGCGTACATCCCCATTTTTATACACCTGGGCGAAGAGAGGCAATGGAGATTAAGTTCATTGCTCATGAATACAACATAATGATCAGGCCTGCAGGATTCGACCCTGAACTTCTTAGATCGCAAGTCCATCGAATAATGGACGAGTGGTTTTCAATGGCATTCACCTTTAATGTCTTATATCTCTGGAATGGCTCCTTTTAGGATAACTCGGTGATGACGTCGGCTTCTCAGTGCAGACAAATTGTAAACATTGTAATTTGTGGCCAAAACAGGATTATCTTTCCCCGTTGAATTTTTGAGTTGTGTTGCATCTGAGATACTGACCTAATGGTAGCATAAAAGCCCCATTGACTTACACACTAAATCACAAAAGTAATGTGGTCTCTAAGTCTAGATAGAAGTTCTCACTAGCTAAACGCTACCCATTACCGGATAGCTGACAAGTTGGCCTTTCATGGCACCATCAATTTTCCGTATCATGACCATGTAGATTTTTTGCTATCCGAGCCGGAAGTTTTCGTCACTTGTAAACAAACCTCTTCACTCAGTGGTAAACAATTTTCCTACGCTGCTCCTGGGAGGCCTAAAGGGGTATAAAATTGTCTCAATTGACACAATTTTCTCACCACATGTACTTTCATGTACTTCCATGTTCTTCAACATGCAAGCCACAAAAAAAACTAGATCATGATTGATAACAGGTCAAAGAAGATGTTCTCCTGCTGCTTTTTGGCACTTTTCCTGAAGGAGAACAACCGAGCGGATGGATATAGACTCTAATAGGAGTATGCCACCTAATGGTCTGAGTCTTAGACTTAGTAGTCCATTCACTTTAATTGATGAACTTTAAAAGGTCATTTAAAGGGTCATTTCTCAAAACGTAAATGTATTCTAGTAGAAGTATACTACCTAGACAGATATCAGAGGTACTTTTACCATCTACAACACATCAGAAATTTTACTTTAATCCATTCTTTGAAAACCCACGCGAACCAAAATGTCTAAATGAAAATATCATATATAAAGGATGCGTACATGAAAGAGGAAATGTAATTGGCTGACATATTCGAAATTTTGGACACACAATTCACGGTTTTTTCATCTTTTCTAAATAATGGTAGGGTTTCTTGAATGCAGAGTAATATGTAATGCATCTAAACATATATTTGTGTCATATTATCTCAATAAATATTAGTTACCCTCGCTGGGTCACGAAAGTTTAAGAATTCTGGCCAATGGCCCATGGTCTAGAAGTTGATATATAGATACGCATTAGCTTTGTGCTACCATATGAAAAGATATAACGAGACTATACACATCTTTGTTGTTGTATTGATATTTCCAGGCATCATCATCATCATCAACATCCTCATCGTCATGATGGAGTTTGATACTTGAATGATGGAAGAGTTTAGTCTAGTAATAATTAAATTATCGATGATGTGAAATTCTGAAGCATTGAATGTATTTTTTCATGCATGTTTTTTTTTAAGTTAAATCGTTCACTTGATAAAATTGGAGTCTATACTAGGCTACATTCATTGGTCTGAACTATAGAGATTTTATTTTTCATATTTTTTATATATGTATTGACTTTGAACTCCCAAAAACACCTTATTATGCCTCTTTAACCTTGGATAGTCATCTGTTATATAGATTTATCCTGGATATATTCATGATCAATCTCAGAATAACATGGCCTTGATCAAATAGAGTTCGGAAGGTATTGTATTATGCTAATGGTGATTCACCTTCGAGGTTCAAAACCTCTTTATGTTTTATGCTGAGCACATAATGTTTGGATAATTTCTAACTATATACAATGAACAGCCAGTACCGACTATTGCTATAAGCTTCCGACACGTATATCATAAACACACATTGTTGTCGTACTATCGCACCGTTTGCATAATTCGGTATGACGTTAGAGTCGCCAAATAGAGACACGTTAGCTTGAAGTAACATAATACTGTGCGCACACACATCAATCGGTACATTTTCGTGTCTTGTGAATATGAATGATACATCGTTAGATATTGAATTCCAAGGTTTGGCTTCATATTAGTAGTGTGACAGACACACTCACAAAACGGGCTTGCAGGGACAAAAATACATTTGATTTAACTAGAAAACCATCACAATCATACTTTATAATTAGATATCATCGCATTGCCTCATGCAGAACATGCAGTATGACTTCGACGTAATTTTTTAGTAACGCAATATGCATTTAATATAATGATGTATGTATCTATGTATCTACGTGTCTACATGTCTACGTGTCTACCTGTCTACCCGTCTACGTGTCTACGTATCTACCTGCGTCCGTCCGTCCGTCCGTCCGTCCGTCCGTCCGTCCGTCCGTCCGTCCGTCCGTCCGTCCGTCCGTCCGTCCGTCCGTCCGTCCATCTATATA
>KN888494.1:12374-26618 GCA_000934455.1 Apostichopus parvimensis | reverse complement strand
ACGAGCCTATAGCAACAGCTTCGTTGGAGGAAAAACTAGGGTAACGGAGTTACATACGTTTCGTACGTTAGGATAGAATATATCAGAAACAAAGATCATTATCTGACGTTAACAAAAAGAGAAAAGACTGCGATTAGTCTGCAACGTTTCAAATCAGGCAGGAAGCGTGAGATAACATTACAAATTAACGAAAACAAGTTACAAATGTATTTCGAACCTAACGTTACAGAATTGTATAGCCGACTGCGTGACTTACCAAAGGGCATGTGGTTTCTATTCATAGATAGTGGTTAAACATGACATCACATGGAATAGACCAATATGTATACGGGATCATTTAGAGATTTAGCTTCGAAGAAGTTTAGTATCGAAAGTAAAAACGTTAACTCGGATGCGACGAACAACTGGGAAGTGATTCGAATTATCTGGAGGAATTGACAAAAAGGGAGAGAGTAGGGGTGAAGGTTCCATACCAGAACGAGATTAACATGCACGTAATTTTTTATCATGTGTGAATATTACACTAAGCACTACATCATGAAAATGCATTATGATCTAGTCAATAATTAAGCTATACATGACAATATAGATCATATGTAAATTTGAACTGTTGAATATTCACGTAATATGCCTTCTTTTTAAAGCAACTGGTTGTACTTCGGTACTAAATAAACTTAAAATAATTATTTTATTTCCACTTTTCATTAGCTTCAGTTAAGAACTCAGTGCAATAATAGAATATTGGATAGGTATAAGCTCTGACATATGAACTGAAATCACGTGACAATTTAACTTTTAAATATTTCGTAGTTTGTATTCTTTACAACGGTTAAGTTGTGTCTCGAAGTTACTATATTTAAATACAGACAGATATTCTTATGTATTATGTGATATTTCCCAGAAAAATATATGGCTGAATGATTACATCTGACATTGATAAGACACACACACACATGTTTGTATTACATTCAGACCGAGGACCCCATTGTATTTTCCATTGTTCAAATCCAGTTACCCTAACCTTAACAATACCCCATACAATAGAATTCTTCCGAGGACGTGGTGATTCTTTAGAAATCACAACCGAGGACCTGAAATTCTTTTGTTCAAGTCCTCGGTCAGATAGCAAAACAAACGCACACAGACACACAGACAGACTAACACACACGTTTATCCTTGTGACTTGAAATCTTCGATTTGTTAAATAAAAAAAAATCGAAAAATCGAAGGAATCGGCTACAATTACATTTGTCGTAACCTCAAGAAAAGCTCAACCTATCGTTGTTATTAATATTTCATATCGCTTAAAATATCACGATCAACCCTTTACTGTTTTCGTATAGTCAGCCGTTCGCCTCTATATTTATAATTTATAAAGTTATAATTTATAAATAACAAAACATGTAAGCTATTGACAGCTTAATTGTTTATAAAAAAAAAACGTTCCAGAAGAAGTGTATGCTATACGTTTATTGCAAGGAAAAAAAGATTATAATGTAGAGATTATCAAGAACATTTTGCCAATCACGATGACAACACAGCAGACTATACTCTGTACTTTAAAACGATAAACTTTTAAATCGTTCAAAACATTATAATTTATTGACTAAGGAATAATACCCTACAAGGATAAGATTTCCAACTAGCCAATCCAGATCCAGGGGGAGATTTACGTATAATAACTACATCGTTAAAAGAGAGAAGAAATTATGAAAAAAATATATGAAGCATGTTGCTACTCGAGTTTCACGGCTGTGCTGCGATCATCAGACCACTGGCCGCAAATAATAGTGTAATCTTATTTCTTCCCAGCATGGCTGTGCGATTTGTTACCATGACGACCCTGTGAGACAAGCTCAGTATAGTTTTGTTTATTCTGTTCTTTGTACGTAAGATTGCCGGTTTTTCGTCTACGCTGAGGTTGTGTTCTATGATTCTATCCTTTACTATCTCCCAGCCTATACTGTTGGCTATTTCCCCCTCTTTTCAGGTTCCATACGTTCTTTTACAGTTCTGTTTCTCAAGTTATGGTACTTTTCTTGCTTGAGAGAATTTGTTTGGTTGTTGAATCACTGCTTAAAGGGTCCGCCTGAAATGTTGATGTACGACTTAGATTCTGGTGTCCGATGTGACTTGGGCTTTGAATACTATAGCGCTGGTTAAATATTTCCCGTGTAGGGGGCAGCTCTCTGCATATCTACAGTGATATGATCTAGTAGGGGTCGAAATGCTGGTCTGCTTGGTGATGTTAGAATTATGGGATTGGATGATTGACTTCATATTTTACGTGCAGCTATAGCTGAATTTCACGGTGTTTCTGTTGAATATTTTGTGGAGCCTGTGGTCCCGAGGGAAGTGCTTTGTTATCAGATTGAAGAAGGTACCGCCTATATTCTTCGGCGTTTTGATAAAATTCACAGTTGTAAACTGAGTATAGGCTATGTTTTAATCTATCATAAACACAACGTGCTTCTATTCTCCCTACATACCTTCTCTTTCCTCTCAAATATCTAAAGCCCGTATAATGGGATATTATTTTTTTTTCGCGTGATGGTGCTGGTGAATTGGGGGGGGGGGGAATATGACGTCACTAGTAATAATTACGGCAAATCTCTATGATAATACAATATTTATGTACAATTTTTACTGTAAATTGTTTGACATATTTGTGACACTTTCGTTGGCTAGCGACAATGATGGCTCAAAACAGGACATTTTGAGTGAGTTGTCTCAGCTGAACCAAAAAATATTAAGCAAGTGTCTCCATTTTGTGAGAATTAAACAAATTCAGTGTAACGTACTTGCAAGGCGTTGCCTTCCTGAAATGAACCGAAGGGAAGGGAAGGGGAGGTGGTATGGGTTACTCAGTACGTCACGTGACCATCCACGTGTTGTGCATCGTAAAACGTTTATCCAATTTATTGTTTGAGACGGGCGTCAGTGGAAGGGAGGGTCAAGGGGGGGGGGGGGGGGGGTAAAAATGCAATAAAACACACAGATGGGGAGGGCGGGAGCAAGGTGTGTAGGCCTATTCCCAACCAAGGAAAGTCGTAAAAATTGCCCTACTTCTTGGATAACGATGATTTTATTGTAAATACTTAGTTTTTCGTTTTGTTTTTTATATTATGAATCATCAATGCGTTGTTTAAACATGATATAAGACTGACACTGTTTTCAGGATTCATATATGACCTCACTGTGTACTTTCACTATAAAATATTAATTAATATGAACACCTAAGGGGAAACTACGGGGTTATTCATATTGGGATGGAAACAATATATTGTATATTCATTTATCCTAGAGGCAGCTATTTTAAGCTGTATTTTACATTGGGTTTGTCACAATCTGGTGGTTAAAACATTATACCCTACAGACATAGAGAGAATGAGAGAGAGAGTTGCGGGGGGGCTGGGAAGGGGCGGAGGGGAGGAGGGGGTGGGTCACTTTGGTTCACCGGAATCGATAATGAAGTGGTAGAATTACCCAACATATTGAGGGAAAACATTAACAATTAAGTAATCAAGCATTACATTAAGTTTGACGGACGTTTTATTGTAATGGATGTATCGAACAATACTTCTTTAAGAGCAAGAAATCTTTGTTGTATATGGACATATCATGGAAATTGTTACCCTTGACAGGCGTTTCTATGTTAAAATGATTACATCTTAGTCAGAGTGAGTCACAATATCAACTCAACGCATAATAATACTGTAAGCCCCCGATCTCATAGTGGATGTTTACATGATATCAATAGTGTGTGTGTATGGGGGGGGGGGGGATAGGTGGGATTTCTGAATTTTCTCAACTGATTAAAGTAGGGGTATGAGCCTCTATAGAATAGCCAGTTGCAAATCAAAGATGTTATTAAGTCGGCTCCCGGCATGCGGGAGGGGTATTCAGGGCCTCTAGTGGAGGGGGAGGGGCGGGTGTATACTCATTTTGAGGCGTATTTAGACAAAACATAAAGTCTTTTATAAAAGCTCTAAATGCTTGCAAGATTATGCTCTTTTCCTGTGTTATTATTACTTTTTTTTTATCAGATGTACATAGATAAGATATCAATTGCTAAGTTAATTACTTAACCATTTAAGTGATCTTTTATTGTCTTTCGAACTATGATCTGGTAAATGGAGTCTCATATATTTAATAAAAGGGGACTTTTGATCCAAACCCAAGGTGTAGCTTTCTAAATAAAATTGCAGTTGGTCAAACTTAAACAACTTATGGATTTTTTTAAAACCAAACGAAGGTTAATGAGCAGGTAATACATTTTAATTGCTCTCTGTTTTGATTTTTTTATCACCAAAAAGTATTAAATCACACTGGAGAAGAAACAAAAAAAAATCAATATAGTTAATTTTTTTAAAACTTCATTATTAAAAATGACAATTGATTAAGGTAAAATATTGTTATGAGTATTCTAGTATCCAATTTAATAGCAAGTGAAAGAAATATCAGAATCAACGCGAGAAAAATTTCTTTAAATATACGTAAATGAATATTTGCTTTAACATATAAATTATACACGAATGAGATCTGATCTTTTTTTGTGTGTTATGTAGCATTATTCAAATATCATTTCTTCGTTAAATTTATAAAAAAACTTAAAGATGAATTTGACAATAAACAAAGTATTTTTAAGCTGTAATAATCTTAAGTAATATTTTATGCGATTTTGTGAAGTGCTTTGAGATCATTCTTTGATATAGAGCGCTATATAAGAATAAATTATTATTATTATTATTACACAACCTTTCTCGTAATATGTCTTTTTCGAGAGATTTGCCTAAAAAACAATGACATGGGGGTGGGGCGGGAATGTGGGAGGGGGGGGGGGTGGAAATGGGGCGGAGAGGGAAGGTGGATGCGGAGGAAGTACTGGCTATAGAAGTAAATATATCTTCTAGTATAAGACGCAAAGGGAGAGGCAAATGGGAGGGGGGATGGGAGGGGAGAGTGGGGGGGGGTGGGTAGAGGTGTACCTGCGAATGTATAAATGATGTCACGACACTCCCACATGCCCTCTGTAAGAAGGACCGACCCCAGAGGAATCCCGGCGTGGCTTTTATTACCTGTGTGGAACCCTAATACATTTGTTTCACTTATGTTTCCTGATTCATATTACATTCTAACAAACGTGCACCCTACCCCCCCCCCCATTCCCCACCCTCCCCAAGCAAAATACATAGCCATATAAACATAGAAACCGTATTCATGTTAGGCGTGATTTCAATATTGAATGTTAAACAGTATCCTCTAATACCTCGCTATCCAGTTTGTAATTACTGACGTCACAGTCGTAAGCGACGAATGACCCCCCAACCCCCACCCCTGTTCATTTACGCTAAGAGTTGGATTTTACTGTCTACAAGCAACCAATTAAATTAATACTAAATAGCAGAACATTCACGGCAACGTCCCTAGTATACTATTCTTAAAATAGGGCAGTTCATTGTTACCATACCACAGTTATAGAAATGTACATCCGCTAAAAAACAAAACTCACAACCTAACATGACCTATATACAATGCTTGTTTTAGAATATTTTTCAGTCAATAAATTGCGTTTTTCTGCATTCACGGGAAAGAGCAATAATCAAAAGTACAGATGGTGTGAAAATAAGGAGGATTGAAGGTGACATAAAACGTTTAACAAATTCTTTGGTTAAAATGTCGATGTTACCCGAGGGAGCAGTCGGAAGAGCTTAAATTCAATTCAACTTTATTTCAACCAACCATGTTCAAAGAATTTACAGTGATGTGTTCATAAAATAGACTCAAAACATGTTGAATGGTTGAGGGCGTTACACAACGAAGCTACTAAAAGCTTGTGGGATGTGAATCCCCTTTACAGAGAAAAAAGAAGACATACTCAGGACTAGAAAAGAACAATACGTTTAAGCATAATAAAGGACAAAACATTAAACAAAACAAAACAAAAAACAAAACAAATAAAAGGGGGTGGGGAGGTGGGGCTAGATAACAATATCAAAACGTAAATGAAATATAATCAGATAGTAAGAAGGATATGTAGTTTCTTTTTAAGCTTAGTAGGGAGTGAGAATTTTTGATCGAGCCTGCATGGGAGAACATTTGAGGTGAACGGTCCTAAATATCTTAAGTAACGTTGGCTAATTACGAGTCTACAGAAAGGGATGGTGTAATCAGAACTATCTCTGGTGTAGTAACAATAGCTGCGAAGAGCAAACAAATCGGAGAGTGAATTTGGTAATAAATTGTGGCAGGATTGGAACATGAATACAATTACTTGATGTTTAGGTATAACAAAGACAGTTAGGGCGTTGTACTTTTTATAAATCGGTTTGAATGATCCAGATTTGACTTGCCATAGATTGCACGAAAGATTCGTTTTCGGACAAGGAAAAGCTTATTGACATGTACAGAAACAGCATTACCCTAAACAATAGCACAGTAGGAAACAAATGGCAAAACAAAGGAATTGTAAATAGTAACAAGAATCTTGTTTGGAAGAAGATGTTTTAACTTTGAAATTATACCTGAGCCTATAGAAAGTTTCCTGCAAATAATATTAATATCAGCTTGGTTTCAGTATGCTAACTTTCCCCTCTTCTAGCTGAAAATCTAATCGGTCATGATATGGACATTTGCACTAGGTGCAATGACAGGCCAAGCGGGTATATCATGTGTTGGGTAGGATATGCCAGGTGATAACTTCTATGTTGTAGCTAGCCGTGAAGAAGTTAGTGTGTAAGCCAATGGAACGATTTATTGATGTACTACACCCAAACTGCTCAATGTGTTATGACATTATTCTGGAAGAAACAGTGGCGCACTTTAGGATTCGATATAAAGTGCGTAAAATGTAATGGCGTACTTTCAGAAAGTGAAGATTAAACAGATTGTGCTCATACACAAACACAAATCAATCAAACAAACAATCAATAAATCAATCAATAAGTAAAAGTGAAAGTATTACAATACAGTATCACACTACTGTAATAACCAAGCAATTTACTTTGACAAATCATGACAAATGCTTCCAAATTTCAGCATCTTCAGATTTGTGTCAATAAAAAAGAGGGCGCTACTCTAAATCTTGAACATAGATAAATATATACTGAATAACGTATGTAGTCAAATTTGGTAGTATTCCTTCCCTTAACCCGCCCCATCCCCTTATCCCCATGTTTATCCATCAGGACATCAAACGTATCCAGCAGTGCTGTTAATCCGTCTCCATAATGGAGAGGAGGGGTGGGGGGGGGGGGCCAATTTACCGACACACGCTATCAAAGAATGGCGATGCATTTTATCAGAAACAGACACAAATTCACCTGAAACATATAGGCCGTGCTTGCTGCTTCTACCCCACCCTTAATGATGTTTCCAAGATGCAAAGATAGTTGCATTTATCCCAGTTATTTCATGAATACGATCAGATATTTGCTGCTAAATAATACTTAATCGGACTAAAATGCACGATATTTGGTTTAATGTGCATTTAAGATTTGATAAAATTTACTGAAAACAGTCTTTTCAAATTATCGTATGCATTGCTTTGTTATATATCCCCAGGCAATTGTTGGATGGACAACTTCATACTAAAGAAAAATTCATACGAAAAAACAGAGGAAAGGACGTTGAAATCAAACCTACTGACGTCACGGATTCACTCTGCAGCTGTATATCCAACCTATATATGGACCACATACCCAATAGAGACACTGTACTGATGCCTATTCGCCAAACGTTATAGTGGTTCAAATAAGTCTTCAAAACACTCCTGAGAAGATTGTTGTCATTCCAAATTACTTACACTGATACATTAGAAACCTATATTGTTTCGATCCACTCCTTATGCCGCAAGCAGGCGCGTAGGCAGGGGGGGGGGGAGGGTTGGCGAAGGGGCGACCGCCCCCATATTTTTTGTATTTTTTTTTATAATATCGCTAGTGATTCCAAAATAGAAAATGCTTAGATGCAACTTACAAGGCCTGGGAAGTGTAATTTCCAGCGATCTGGTAGGCATTTTCGGCCAAAATTTTCTTGCACGCTTCGCGCCAACTTATGGTGACGCTACGCTTAGATAGGTTGCCTACCTATTTTCATCGCTACGGACCTGGCCGAAAATTGACTTATTCACAGATTTAACAGTACATAAACTTGAATTAATAGGTTATTGAGCCTCTCAATCTTATTAATTATACTCACTGAGTTGTTATAGCACCGATAATTCTCCTCATTTAGTTAACTATACTTCGCTTGACTTCTCTAACAGTCCGTTATATCTATTTAGCAACGCTATACATTTATATAGGTAAATGGTTTGAAAAAATATTGTTACACTGTTATGACAGGGAAGGAATTTTCTTGGGGGGGGGGGGGGGGGGGGGGGCTGAAGACACAGAGGCCCTCAAGATAATTTGGGCTGTCTGGACAAATTCAACCCGTGATGCCACAACCATGTTCGTACTGAAGAGGTTGAGGTATTTTCAAATTTCAGTTTCTCTTAATATGTAACTTCACAAGAGTATATGCTTTAGTGCAGGGCTGTCTTGAATTTTTTGGGAAAATTGCGATAAACATGAAAAACCTTTCGAATATTCTTTCAACCGCTGATAGGAGGGGAGGGGGGGGGGAGGCACTGACCTATGGGATCAACGCCCCGGTTATCCCGGGTAGTCCGACAGTTTTGAGTCTGACGAGAGCAACATTTGTTTCATCGAACCTAGTGTGAACATATGTTGTAGACCTACACACTTACCCGTACGTCACATTATGTCATCTAGCAAATACCACTCTATTCTTCTTTTCGGTTTCCCGAAAGGGTCACTTTTAACCGACCTTGTAAAATTGTTAGGGGGACCGTGGATTTCAAAGGCGGCAATGACTCACATGTGGCTTGTAAAGTCGGTAATTAATATTACGATTAGATTCGTCCCAACACGGCAGCATACAGAAACGTTGTACTCACAGCCGAAGACAAAGTGAATCAGGTCACACATCCGGAGTTTATGCATGCAAAGTTCTTCAATACCGCCCTCATTACTTTCGGGGAAAACATTTCATACTGTTGTTTTGATTTTAGTACGTCAACATATCAATTGCGTTTATGAAAGGATTGCATGACCCCTTTTTCCAAGATTGATTTCAGAGACAGTGGATCGCAAAAGTTAAGGTTTTAGCAATTCAAACTCTATAGCTATATCTACGATATGAAAAACAAAACTTGCGGTTGTAATTCTTGACGTCTTTGGAAAGCTGATACTTTCGTTGTTTCAGATATAGAAATTAACGTGAAGATTAAATCTGCACGGAAATTAATTAGTTACGTTGCCTCATGCTTCGATTATGAAAAACGAAGAATCCATATTAATCTCATCCAGAGGTAAATTTATTATGAAATTCAATATCGTACATGACCAAATTGGTGGCGTCTTTGCTTGCTTAAATTTATTAGCCTATAAACTAGTCTATCTGTCAGCTTTAATTTAAGATAGCTAGCTATCTGACGAGAACTGCATCTTTCTTTTTTTTTCCGAGCCAAGGAAATTAATACTTGGGATATGTTGTTCTAATGGGTTGGGGTGAAGGTGGGGCGTGGGGGGGGGGGGGGGGGGGGGGGGGGGGGGGGGGTGAACAGTTCCCAATCCTATTCGCCAGGCCGGTAGTCAGGTCTGGGAACAGCCACCAGCCCCGTGAAGACTACTGTACCCCCCCCCCCCCCCCCCCCCAAAGCTGAACCACCATACAATGTGTACAAAAACTACACAAGTTATGGAACATGAGTATTGCATTGTTCAAGTTGATATAACTTTATCGACCACGATAGATTTACCAATTGCCTTGTATAGTTGCATGAGAAACTGCTCAGATTTACCGAAAACAATTCAATGCGTTGGACCTCTCTCAATCAAACCAAATAGAATGCTGTAATTGTACCCAGTAGGAAATTGACTCCTTGAAGCAGAAATAGAAGAGACTGTATGAGTATGCAATCAATCTAATCATGATTTATGAAAACAAGGCTTATGGCAACCTTGATAAGCCATCTTAAAGGGTGTGAAGACTCGCGCACAAAGAAACGTCTCATGCCGGTAATTTGACCTAGTTTCGAATGAGGTGTAACAGAAGTGTTAGACACCACCATCGATCCCAGAAAATACACACACAGCTTGCTACCGTCGGTAATTATACACTAGTGCACAGTCAGTTCATGCAGCTACGGTCAGTACCCACAACACAGTGAACATAGCAGCGATGGACATCTCAGGTCTAGATAAAAGATAACAAGGTATCATGTTTCATTACTGTTTGCATTTTGTAGCGACACGAACAAAACGCCACTTGCAAGCAACGGAAAGTTAACTTTTTTTCAGAGCGCGGCACGCGGTTTGGGGCGAGTCAGTAAGGAGGTGATGAAGGGGTAGGGTGGGGCATGGCGTTGAGGGTGCAGATCTTATATCTCATAATTACTTGATTGTTTCTAGAATTATCCGAAAATATGTCACCCCGTTTGGGGAGAGCGTATATGTATATCCAATATACACTATTTTCTTAATAGAGAAGGGGACACATTCTTTCCATGTATTATACCTTGACCACATCCTAAGAGCATGCTTTTAAGCCATATTTCCAGCAAATTGTTATCATTAAGCAAATTAAAATATAAACAATATTATTATTAAAAATATTAGGCTTATTATATGCTTATACGTGGAGTACATAGTTACATATGGGCTTCAAAGTGATTAATTTTTGACAGCGTTAGCGTTGTACTCTGGACACTTTATACACGTTAACGTACATCTGTAAATGTAATTACTGTGCTGTTAGTGGAGGGAAAGCCAGGGCACATGTCAAATAACAACCACTTCATAATAGCAGCGGTGCAGAAAGTGACAGAGGTCCGATCAAGAGAGAAAGAAAGAAAAAAAAAAGGGTCTTTCTCCCCATAGCAACGGCTTGAACGTCAGTGGTAGATATCAACATTTATAACTCCCCTATAGGCTGAGGTGTAAGGAGGCCAGAAACTCATTTCACGGCACGATTCTCCTTTGTGAGTTATTTCCGACGCTTTAATCATGAGCCTATAATTAAGGTAGCTGCCAATCAAACTTTAGGGGAGAATAACCCCCTCTTTTGAACCGAACCTACATTTGGGCGGGAAACGCATGGATAGTGATGAATTAATTTGGAAATCCTGAAACTTGACTTGATACATTTGATGCAATGTTTCTTCCAACCAACCAACTTCACTTAATCTTGTTAATTACCAGCCCCGACTGGGGTGAATTGAACAACTTTGACCGTTAACACGAGAAACCCGTATCATGCATGTCGAAATTTGGTGAAGAACTTTAAAGTATTATGTATAATTATAAAGTTTTGATTTACACCTCAAACTGAATCTAATCGGAAAGAGTTGGTTGATTGGTGCAGCTGAGACTTGAAGCCGGTTTTAAATCATTCGATAACTCTTTCTGTATCTTACATTCGCAGAACTGATAACAATTGGTTGGAGGTCGATGCGTGGAGCCTTCCATGGAAATGAAACAGTTCAAAGAGGACCACAGTGACATGCACATGATTTCAAAGGAATATGTGTCGGGATGGGGGTGGGAGGGGAGGGCAAATTCCAACTTTCTCTCATTGTATTTGAACCTTTATTGACGGGCTGTAGACGGATCAAGACGTTACCAAAAGAGGCATGAGGATGTGTGGTCGTAGCGTGTGAATCCCATGTAGGGCGCTCTAGAGATCCTCTCGAAGTGGGAAATAGTTTTTTACATCAAATGATGCACATAGACTATAAATTAGATGACCAGCACTAAACGTAGCACTTTTGCGCACGTCACCAAGGATAAATGGAATTTCAGATAGAAATGTCATCTTCTGATTCGATTTGCAAACAACTTGTATTAAAGTTTTTTCTATCTATGTTATGATATTTTGCCATTTTAAAGAGGTCTCTTTGCAAACGATTGTGATGTTGCTTATATCTAATTATAGTTTTTAATCAGTTTTGATTGTCATTTCCATAATTACATATATCATCTTTCAATCATATTTCACATTGGCTTCACATCAATTCATGACAAGCAATGGTTTGTAGGAACGCCAAGAAATAGTTTTTTAGTTTGACATCACCCAATGACATTAAGAACGGTAGATTAGTTTCGGTAATAATCACACAGCTAACCATCCGTGACAATTGCATTTCACCAAGATCAGTAGCCGCCTCAGGAGTTCTCGCAGGTGGGGGTTGGGAAGGGGTGTAGAACGGAGAGGTGACGGGGAGAAGTAACGGTATATACCGAGAGCCCTACCGAAACAAGTGGGTGGAAGACAAAATGTAATAAATTTACCATGCTTTGATTAAATTATGTTTGCCGATAATTTTTAGTGGTACTAAAAATAAACCACCTCCTTTTGAGGCAAAGGTGGGGGGTGGGGATGGGGTGGGGGGGGGGGGCTTGGCCATAATCCTGCATCACTCGGATCCAGGGAGTTGTAACTTTCTGCTCTGTTCAAACCAGTTTGGCGTTTTTCAAATGTCCTTGTCCAGAGCAATATGAAAGGTCCGGCCGAAAAACATTTTAATTCGCCGTTCTTTAATGACCTATACTAGTTTAAAAAAAAATAGCAGCAAAATATTGCTCTGTTTCCCAAAAGAATACAAACTTCAAACATTTCATGTTGTTCAGTCCGACGCAAGGATATAGGTGTAAACGCGTCTGTAAAATGATTGGAAATTTTTACCACATTTCACACGATATTCAAAAACTAATTCAAAACTCACACAATTCCTTCCAATATACAGATACAAATTCGTATTGGTATTCGATGTTGTCTTTCCTTTCATTGATTGACTATATTAAATGACCAGTGACCAAGTGATAGTAGATGCAACACAGAACTTGATAGCTAGTAGAACAAATCAGGTTGATGTTAGGCCTAGTTACATGTATCATGATAGTGTGGTAGGCTACGCAATATCAGCGCGTTCATTTTTTATTTGTAAGAAGTAACGAAGTTCTCATTGTTTTTATCCTCGTTTGTGACATTCATCCGAAACGATAACAATATACTTTCTGTTTATTCACAGCCAGTGTTTAGCGAGACAGCCAAGCTGTGTCTTATGTGTTATCCCTAATTTAATTGAGTATAATCTGTGTAAATTGTTGTTATAATTACAATAGATTTTTAAATTACCCGAGTACCAGTAGGAGTCCATATCCTGGAGTACCAGTACGTGCAAGGAAATGCGAGTACAAGGACGGACTCATTTTAAGGCACGATCGTAGCTCATATCATGATCACATATTTAGCAAAATTAGAAATAGCTCGTATTTTAGTGAAATGAGGGTGTTAACTGTTATGAGGTGATGGTTCCTTGAGTGGACGTCCCGAAGTATATCACCTAACCAAGGTAAAAATACCTGACCGTGTTTCTAACAATTGTCACGGGAAGCTTTAAGTCGATACAGAGGTCATGACATTATACACTATAATAAAATAAACAACGTATTGTCGGGTTTTTAGATAACGAACCGTTATAGCGATGACTCCTGTGAGATTCGCCTCGCATGGTGTGTTACTTATGAGGATGTTAATTACTCCCGTGTGTTTCCTAACTTCAAATGTAATAGCTTTATAGGATCTTATCGATCTTTCTTACTATAAAGCGTGTGAAATTTGACTAAAATTGAACGCTGAAAGGTGTGATCTTCACCGTCGTGATTCCAACCCAACGGGAAGGAAACTCTTTTAACGAGGTTTGAAGTATTTGATAAATTACATCTCTCTCTCTCTCTCTACGGCTCAAGAAATCCGATTTAATTGGAAAAGAAATAGCTATATTGCTTTTTACCCTCACGGCACACCGTATGGAGTGATGACGTCACTCCTCTGTCGTTATCGAGACAACTTTTCATATTCCACCTCGTCTTAAAAAAGGGCGAAATGCAAGGGAGGAATAATTACATACATTGTACGGCCTGATGCGAGAACATCAAATCATAAAGCATATTAAAGGTGATTGCAGATTAAATCTTGACTTTCTACCTTTGTCTAATATTATAGAACTCATTGGGTTGTACAACTCCCACAGACAGCTAAGTAAAATCTTATTCGGTTTTTGGTGGGACAATTAATGTCAGGAGGGGGCGGGAGAGGGCTGCCATACCAGTGTCAATGTTATTTGACGTCGCAGTTGCACTTATAGGTGCAATGTCTTCCCTTTTTGCCCCCTCT
>KN888492.1:17409-32517 GCA_000934455.1 Apostichopus parvimensis | reverse complement strand
TTTCACGCACTGCTGTGTTTGGAATAAATCATAACTGAATACAACAACGTAAATCGAGACATAATCGCGTTACTAATCCCTTCTCATGCTTAAAGCCTGTATAGTCAGTCACCTACTGTCATGTTAAGTCAAGACGAATAATTTCATTGAAAATGTGTTAAATTGCAGTAAACTTGCAGAGTAAAATAATAAAATTTTAACATTTCCATAGATAAAGGATGACTAGTAAATGAGAGGCGACACTTTTAGCATAGAGTATTGAAAACTCTGTTGTGATTCAAAGCTCGAGAGAGGAAAGATAGTGGAATTCCAGTTGGAGAGCCTGAGTGTGTGTGTGTGTGGGGGGGGGGGTTGGGGGGTCAGTGGGAACATACATCTCCGGACGATTTGAGGGCTCTGGAAAGCATGGAGGCGGGCGGGAAATATGGGATATGAAGTGTGCCAAAGAGGGGGCCTGGTGATATAATTAGTCGCAGCGCCCGACTGTCCCCTCGACGCCTTTGTCAATCAGTATAAATATATTACACCAGAGGAAGAAGGGTGTACCATGAGGTGCTCAATTTAAGCAAACTAGGAACCACTTATTAATTTGTTACTTCTATCTGTTAATATTTTTTGCAGAATTTACAAAGAGCAGAAGTCAAGATGGAAGGGAAGATTTCTGAAGAAGATTCCTTGGACCATACGGAGGACCTAGCAAAACAACATCACATAAAAGATCAATTTGTCAAACTTAATCATGAATGTCAGGCTTATGCGAAGAAAACATTCAAAGACATTGACAAGACAGCGTACAGAGTGCCTGACGTATTATTCCCGAGAGACGGCCAAAGTGGAGATTACTTGACAATGGACGATGTAAGGATTGGCCTACACTCCAAATTTGCCGACGATAAACACAGAGATATCTCCATAAAAAAACTGCTCGAGGAACGACGTGGGACGTCGGCTGTTGAAAAGATAGCTCAAAGGTTGTATAACTGGGGGACTTCACACGGGGAGGGTATTTTTATTATTTGTAATTATCCATTTCAAAATTACCTTACTAATTTTAACACAGAGAATGCCGGGAGAATGATAGGTGACCACGACATAATTGCCATTGGGGAGTTTGGGTTCGTGTTTATCCAAGTGAAGGCATCTACCGTCAAAGATAAAAACACTAATCTAACTCAAATTAGTCAAGACCCAAAATATCATGCTGAGGAAACTGACTCTGCCGCATCAAATGTGTATGGTGACTATGACACTACTAGTCAAGCTACGAACCAAAGGTTATTTTGGCAAGAAAATGTTAATAAGGCCGTTTTGCAATTAATTAAGGACAAACGTGTATTTCTAGAGATGAACAAAGATTTAGAATTTGTGAAATACGCACCATTTCATTTTATTGTTGGAGTTCCAGAGATAAGAAACAGCCATGTCGCTGCAGTGGACGAGTACATCCAAGAGACGTTAAGTGAAGTAAATGAGGACATGAGAGTCATCGCTTTAACACAACAAGATTTATCGACCCAAGTGAGGTTCAATCAGTGGTTCAAAGATTGGGTTTTGTTAAATTGTGTAACGAAGCGATATTTCTGTACGGACAATATTTACACGTTAGTGGGGCGCTATACAAATCCAGATTATTCAAAGTTATCACGCTTAAGCACGCCAGGTGCAGGAACAAAACGAGCGAGCACCCTCATTTCTTTCCTTCACTTTACCCAGAGGCAAGAAGAAATTTTAAACAAAAACAGAAGACGCCAAGTTATAGCTGGAGGCTATGGTACAGGCAAGACATTTGTTCTGGTGGAAGAAGCAGTCAATCTTGTTCTTGGTCACACAGGGATAGGACACATGGAGGAATCAAAGACGACGAAAGACAATTGGAAGAAAAAGGATGGAAATATAGACAATCAAATGGAGAGCAAAGAAAAGGATAGCCTTGCGGATGGAAGAGATGCCAGTAGTTCGTGCATTTCACGGAGATTAGAGGACGGTGACGAGAACGATGGATCAACAGTCGCTGACCTTGAAAACCATGACAATGTTAACGGCAATTTGAAAAACTTTGTGTTTCTTATATCTTGTTCGAATGTTGGTGAGAATGGATTCGTTTTCAACGATCCAGATCTTCTTATTCAACAGATTGAAATTCATTTAACAAAACGATTAGAGAAGCGAATACCCAAAACATCATCACAGAATCGACAAAAAGGAAAGCAAAAAGTAAACAAAGTCGATAAAAGCAGTCGTGATGGATTGAAGGGACGGAACAACATCGAAATATGGAAAATAGACGAGGCTATCAAAGCGGCTTTGCCAAATCAGAAATCATCCCATTCTAATATTGCATGTGAAGCCTTTACTGTGGATGTTTTACTTCAAGTCATACGATACCTTGTGCAATCCAAAGCTGGATATCGATGCCACGTACTCCTAGATGAATTTCCTGCCTTTGATCTTGTACATGAGTTTCAGTGGGAGAAACTGCAACCTCTGTATAGGGAGTTTCCCGACATGAGGCTCTGGGTCGCCCTCTCTGCCGAGGGAAACATGCAGACTTTGCTGTCATGTGAGGACACGGGACAAATTCGAGACGCTCTTAAAGTTCCCCAAGATATTCATCTGGGTCTCCTGGAAGAATCCAAGCGAATGTCGATGAGTGTGTTTAAATTAATGGCACAAACTCAGAAATATGAAGGCAAGACTGCACGAGAGCACTTTCGTTGTGGAATCGAAATTTCGGAATACACACCGATGTGGCTACCAATGACGTCATGTACATGTAACAATATCACCAAAGGTTTCTTTGAGTGTACTTGCATGACGTCAAGATTAGTAGTTTGCCTAAAAGAGATTTGGAAGAGAATCTCTCGAATGGGCAATCACGAAGTGTACATTCTCTTTCACGTGATAATGTTTAAAGAGTTACGCGAGAAGTTAGTCATCATGTGGACAGAGGGATTGAGATCAATTGGTGTTAGTTGTAACGTGAACGTACCAAACCTTGAAAACTACTCGTATACAGTACCGGCTGGAGATGCAACGCTACCAAAAGCTACAATAATACATAATAGATACTTTCATGGGTGTGAGGGGAAAGTTATGATTATATTTCCCCCATTAGGGGGCCCTCAGTTCGAGCCTATGGAGTCGGATGGTTCATCTCTTGCCATACCCTTTGATAGTGTCATAGCCAGGTCAATGGCGAGATTGTTTATCGTGACTCCAACTGAGGAGGGTATGATTCAGTACAGTGAAGAATTGTGTAATTACATTCAATGTGAAAAGAACAAAGAACAACGAGAAGGAAGTGGAGATCAACAAACTGCCAAGCAAGCAAAATGGGACAGGTTCTTATCAATTTTCAAATTCAGAAAGTCTCTCCCATCGTTCCTTTCGAAGATGGTTAGTGAGGACGTACTTGTGAAATGTGTAACAGATCGCTTGGCTACCACAAATTTTGTGACATCAGACTGCGATGGTGGCACTGTAATTGCTAAGAATGCACCCGAAGCCCCAATCACAAAATGGTACATGGCATCTTGAATAATGTATGATAGAAACCAAAATGCATCCTAATTATAATGTGTGGTAGATACCAACACATTTCACTGATACAACTAGTTTTCCCCGTTCTCTATTTTAGTTTAATGTTGCAAATCTGTCATTGGTCTCAAAGAGACTATGATAACGTCTTAATATGTAATGATATGGTAGAGCTCTCTAAACTATGGATCAGATTGTGTAGTAGCAACATATACAACTACAATGCAAACTGTGAAGGGGTCATGCCCCCACCGTGACCATTCCTCCCCTCCCGTATATCGATGCTCATCATAGGCTATATAAACGGTAGTTATAGTTTCTAAATGTGTATCACGCGTGTTATATATGTAACCCTGGTGTCATGAATGACACAGTGGGTTTGTTGTTGCTATAGCTAGTAGAAGCAGCTTCTGTCAATAGTGTAAATAGTTTAATTAAAAGAGTTAACAGATACTTCCTGTCTCTGCTGAGTATATAACAGATTAGTGATGGTTATTTTACTTTCAAAAAGCCTTGTTGTATTCCTTTGCTATATACTTATCTCTTCTGAGATAAACTGAGCCTGCTAGACAATAACGCTTGTGGTTTATACCTGGAACAATAGTATTTAGAGGTTACAGTGTATGGTGGGAAAGGGTTACAAAATAGCCCAGAGCTGGGGAAGGGAAGGCAAATTATGACATGAATATTTATGAGGACTAATCTATCATGTAATTTCTGATTGGTTACCATATTAGTTGGTCAACTGCATCTTTGCTAGAAGTGACCAATATGATGGGGGGGGGGGGAGTCATGTGACCAAGAGTTGTTGTCACTTAGTTGGTAAGTTGTACCTTGTTTAGGTTAGTTCTGGGGAGTTTGATTCATCATCTAGATCTCGAACGAGACTTCTTTTGCTTAATCTGTTGTACTTGTAATATTTTGTTAATGAAGAAGTGTTGTATATATGGGGAGTTTTTGAAGATATCCATCATGTAACGCTATATTCTTAAATCATGATGAGACTGTCATAATATATACCTTTTTGGCCACTGTTCTGGATCTTGTCAAATGGTAACAATGGACGTTTTGTATATTATTTAATTGTTGTTCTTATAGCCTACCTGTACTTTGTATCTACCTAAGGAACCGGATGCTACCCCACCGAACTGTAGACGTCACTCTAAACTTAATTTTTAAGCCATTTTGTAAATCGCTGGAGTGCTGTTTGTTACGTAGCACACTGATATACACCGGAACTTTACTTCGCGAAAATGAACTTTCCGCGATTAAGCAAGAAAGCGAGCAGTTCGCGACAGAACCAGTTTAAAATGCTTTCTGGTCACTTCGCCCAACAACCATTTCGCCCAACTGTTATTTCGCCCAACTAGCATGGTCATTTCGTCCAACCAGCATGGTCATTTCGCCCAACCAGCATGGTCATTTCGCCCAACCAGCATGCTCATTTCGTCCAACCAGCATGGTCATTTCGTCCAACCAGCATGCTCATTTCGCCCAACCAGCATGGTCATTTCGCCCAACCAGCATGGTCATTTCGTCCAACCAGCATGGTCATTTCGACCAACCTTGTTGGTCATTTCGACCAACCATTTGTTTACTCATATTCAGTCAGAATAATATTTCTAATTTTTCTATTTCACTAGTTCAATTTGATTTATTTTAGGTTATATTACTTCGTGGTAGGTAAATAAAATGATGTCCGTTCGATATCGATCGGAGTCTGAGCAGTTATTTCGGGTATAATGCGTATAAAGCGTTTATCAAGTCCGTATCAGGCGTTAATCAAGGGTATATTGTTCACAGCAGTTATGTGTTAATCTAGTTCGACATAGTGTTAATCTAATGTTATACAAACAAAGGGTCTCCATAAAAACCTATCAAACCTAACCCCTAAAACACTGATCCATCCTATCGACTGTAACCACGACTTCAAGTTTCCTTCATATTCGGTTCGTATCCCGTATACGTTAACAATTCCCAAACGTGTCCTTATTAAATTGACCAAACACATAGAAGTATCCCCGTCCATTATATTGAAGTATAATATTTAATCAATGTTGGTCGAAATAACCAGCAAGGTTGGGTGAAATGACCAAGCTGGTTGGGCGAAATGGTAAGATTGGTCGAAATGGCAGTTGGGCGAAATGGTTGTTGGGCGAAGTGACCAACTTCCTTTAAAATCAGATAAGTTTAAGTATTCCTTTTATTGTAACCTTGTCATGGCCATATACAATAAGTTAAAGTTTTACTAAGTTCTAAATGTTCAGTGCATAGTATAGTGGACACTGTAACCTTATTATTGTTTCATATTGTCTATACCGTCTGTGCTGAATCTTGATGTACAGTGTTCAGTACCACAGAAACCAGTATGTTATGTAACTGCAAGAATGAATATTTAAGAGTGTGGTCAAGTTGACATATTTGTAATGTAGATCCTTTTTATTGTTTTGTGCCATTGATAGCCTTGTTACAGCCCCATTTCACACAATTGGAGGATTGAAAATATAAGTAGTTTAATGGTACATTTCTTTGTGTTTTGTGTCTTTCATTGTAAACCTGTGTAGAACTGACTCAGCAGTTGTTTTGAATATCAGCATTGAACCATTCGGACATGGAGACAACTTTATCCTGTGTTGAGGCCTAGGCCCACTTGATACACATATTGCTGACCCATTGTCCTAATTACCTTGACCGAAGGAGAGGAGGGTTACATATACAACTAATTGACCCTTCCTCCCCCTCCCCCACTTCTTTTATAGTGAAAGGTACATGATTCTTTCTGTAGGGAAGATTCCATCTACCATATGTGGGCCTTTTGTTTGAGTGCAAGAACCCTATTGTTTTTGGTGAAGGTGTATTATGCCACGTACAGTAGACTGACCTATCTGTATCATGCCATAATGTAATTGTACATCAACATAGTGGTCTATAGTGCAATGAAGCCATCGAAACTTCAATGCGTTTCGCATTCTGGTTAATATTGTATCACGAGTGTTATATACAACTAAGTGAACCCCCTCCCCTCCCCCACATGTTTTATACTAAAAAGTACATGATGCTTTCTGTAGGAAAGATTCCATGTACGTTTTGTGAGCCTTTTGCTGTACGATTTATCAAACCAAATTCATTATTAGTCAGAGAAAGTGCTTGTCCTTTAACGTGAATGTGTTTTTAGTTTCCGTGAAGCTGTTCTCTGTCAAGCCGACCTGAATACTAGCTGTGCAGCTCTTCTTTGTCTGGATATCAATACTGGAATAAACTTGAAGAGGTGTGCAGATGTTCTTTGTTTCCTCAGTTACCATGCTTAGACAGTGTGGTTGGTCATGTTCACGCATCACCGCTCATCATAATGCATATCATTCATAACACTGTAACTAATTGCGTCTTGTATAAGTAGGGAAAAATCCGTATTCTATTTCTAACGTATACTAGTTTGGAACCAACTACATCGAACAATATTGATTGTGGACATGTATAGCCAGTGCGACGAAGGCATACATATAGTATGAAAGCTCTAATAAACGCATGCACCGTCCATGATTTTTGTCTATCGGATTTAAGATGAGCTGGAATTCTCACAGTGGAAAATGTACCAGCCATGGAGGGTCATGTTACCTGCTCCAAGGTGCTACTAACATATTATTTAACCCTTTGTCAATTCAAAGACATAACAGAACATCACTTTAACCGATGTTTACGGTAAATTTTAGAATATTAGGTTCGGATGATAACGTTGTCCAGATCTACTATCCGTCTCATTAAAAGCTTGATCTGAATGGACCCTGGGTCCCTGGCTACTATTCGAACATCTACTGTCACAGTCTTATAGATTGCTACGGCGCTCAGTCCTATCATATACGCGCTTGTTTATACGTGAAATAAAAGGGCAAGGAGACTTGTGTTGCTGAATTTGTTGAGGAACAACGAATGCAGTCGTCTACTTCTCGTGTCTATGTACATTCGTGTACAGTTTTGATAAGATGCGCGCGATCCGGCTTTAGTTTGACTGTTTAAAAGAAAATACTCCAAATGGCAATATTTTCGTGATTTTCTTTCATGAATGTAAAGATAAGCAGTTGTTCGCAGGGTTAGGAAGTTTAGAGGGCGAGGTCGAAGTGAAAATAAAAAAGGGATGTTTCACCGAAGGTCCGCCCATCAAGAAAATATCCAATAGAACAAAGAGCAGTACGGAATGCCATATGTATCAAAAATGTCCAAAATTATATAAGCATGTCCAAAACTATATAAGCATCTCCAAAATAATATAAGCATGTCCAAAAAAATATAAGCATGTCCAAAAAAATATAAGCATGTCCAAATTTATATAAACATATCGAAACTAATATGAGTATGTCCAAAAATAATAAGAGCATGTCCAAATTAATATAAGAGTGTCGAAAGACTATATGAGCATGTCCAAAATATTAAAAAAAGTGTCGAAAAATAATACAAAAGTCTCGAGCGTAACTGCTAGATTCAACTTTGTAATGAACAGTCAGGCGTTTGAATTTAAGCCATATGTTTCAAATATCAAACTTTTTATTTTGGTATGCTGAAAACAAATACACCATATCTAGCGTAACGTAAGACGATATACAGTTCATCCATTACCGTATTAATGTGTGTGTGTTTATATTTTAATGATATTTCGATCAAGAACGATTTTATTTTCGAGGAAATATTAGTTGAGTTGTTTCGTAGCGCAAGTGGTCAACCGGGCCCCAAGGTGCTGTAACTATCAGTGAGTTTAATACGAAGAACCACTGTGTCCAACACTCCACGAGGTTTAAACAATAATATGTAGTTGGCGAGTTCTTTCCACGTTTCCATCTTGAAATTTAGTTAAAAGGTGAAAGTGAAGATTAAACGTTGAATATCCCTAACCTAGGCTTACTTTTTTTTTTTTTTTTAAATTCTGGGCTAGTGTCCTACTTCGCCTGGTAACCGTAATTAAGTGTCACAATTCTCCGTTAAAAAAGTTACACAGTATAGTAGTTCATTTTCACTGTCAACGTACGCATGTGTGATAACTACTGTACTTGTTAGAACGTTGTTAGCGCATGTGCAAGTTGTACGTACTTTCGCACGTGAACTTCTTTGCCTTCGCATCAATATATGAATAATCTCAGCACCTCTAGGCAGGGCGAAACCACTCACATTACGAAGGGATGTGAAAAGGAAAAATGTTAGTTGATGGTCTTGTTTTTACATAGTTTGAATTATTTGCGTCACAAAAACAGAAGAATGTTTTATAATATAATGCCACAATGATAACCATTGTGTCAGTTGATACAGATTAATTCCAAAGAAGGTATTGTAAGCTTAATTTTTTTCGACATACCAATATAAAAGTTCGATATTTGAAACAGATGGCGTGACTTCAAACGCCTAAATGTTCACAACAAAATTGAAGTTAGCAGTTACACTCGAGACTTTTCTATTATTTTTCGACAATCTCATATTGTTTTGGGCGTGCTCATATTATATTTGGACATACTTATATGTGTTTAGACATGCGCATATTATTTTGGACATGCTCATAATAGTTTCGACATGTCTATATAAATTTGGACATGCTCATATTAGTTTGGACATGCTTATATTATTTTGGATATTTTGCAACATATGGCGTAACTTAAAACGCCAAAATGTTCAATACAAAATTGAATTAAGCAGTTACATTTGACCCTCTTGTATTATTTTTCGACACTCTTTTAATATTTTGGACATGCTCATATAGTCTTTCGACACTCTCATATTATTTTGGACATGCTCTTATTATTTTTGAACATACTCATATTAGTTTCGACATGTTTATATAAATTTGGACATGCTTATATTATTTTGGACATGCTTATATTGTTTTGGACATTTTTGATACATATGGCATTCCGTAGAGCAGCCCTTAAGAACGCTCTAAACAAAACGGAAGATTTAATTGTCAAACAAACAGTACCAAGTGAATGGGTTAATAGTCTAGTGACAGCCATCAGACACAATGGAGAGTTGCGATTATGCAAAGATCTTTGTGACTTGAATAAGATACTACAGAGGGAGCAATATTAAATTAATACCATTGAGCTTTTTAAGTTTTTCATAGTGTTAGATGCCTCATCCGGTTATTGGCAATTTAGGCCAGACGAACTTAGTTCCAAATTATGCACTTTTAATATTCCTTGTGGGAGGTATCGGTTTCAAAGGCGTATCCCAAATCACTTTTGAAGGTGGGGGGGGGGGGGGGGGGATGGGGTTGGCGTTGTCATGAATGACATACTTATCTATTGTTGTACTGAACACAAACTTTAACTCGTAGCAAAGTGTTTTAGACATCCTAAAAACGCAAAATGTCAAACTGATGGAAAGTAAATTCAAAACCACTGAAGTTGCTTACATAGGTCAAACCCTACCTGAGGATGGTCTCACATATAATCTAGCAAAAGTAACAGCTATACGCGAGATGGCATATCCCGAAAAATGTGTAGTAAGGTAAAGTACTGGCCGTAAAATGAGTTGTTTCAAATGCAAAGATAATCTTCAAGTTGGTAGTTCACCTAAGTTTATAAGGCACATGAGGTTACAAATTTAATTTTACGATGGTCAAAATCTATTGCTGAAATGTGGTCAGGGGGCTTGTTGTCAGCCTCGGACATTTATCTATTTAGTGGATTGAGGAAGCATATAGTTAAGAATGTTCCATTTTCATTACCAGATGGTGAGATGGACCTCAGGAACAAAGGGAAACAATTTGGCGGATGATGTTGAACATATCACCCGATACACACAGAGAACACAGTTATACTGTAAATCTTAAAGTTTTGTACCACAGTAAAAACTGGATCGTGCTATAAATCGGTAGCATGTGCCATTAGGATTACAGTAACAACTGAAGTAACTGTGTAACTGTGTAATTCCAACAAATCCAGTTGTTTGGGATTTTTTGGAATTACAAATAGGCCTATCCTCAGTTCTTACTCTAAAGCTAATAGCACATGCTAACGATTTATCAGATTTGTCAGCCCGATCTAGTTTTTACTGTGGTACAAAACTTTAAGATTTACAGTAGTAACTGTAATCTCTTTGTGAATCGGCTGAACATATACTGATTATTATAAGAGTGTCGGTGGTGATGAACTTATACTATACCTCTATAATCCCCTCAGGAACTTCAGAACCAGGTAGCAGGGTAAATATGTAAAATGTCTGCAACCTCACTTAGGTCTCTCAAGTAGGCCTACTCTAAACCAAATAGCCAACTCGAGGGATAATATTATTGGGGAAATCGCTGGCAGTGTACAATCTGTTGTTGACAAAACCTTCCAAGAACATGAATTGGAAAAAGATTCTTATGTTTACAATGATATCAAAACACACTTAGTGTCACGGGTTACGTAAGGCAGTGGACTGGAAATGAAGACAATAATGGCTCGGTGGTAGAGTTTCTAATTTATTATAAGATAAAACGAAAGACCTACATAGGAATGATAGATTTACGAAAAGTTTAGCATGTTCTTAACATGTTAGAGTGTAAACATAACACCATAAACCCTTACACATGAATATTTTGATATTATAACGTATCGGACTGACACAGTGTTACATTCATACATTACATTAACTTAATATTCCCTCATTTCTGTATGTGCGAGAATTCCATTAGAGTCCACTTAATATAATATTAGGCAACTCTTTGCACATTAAATACAGTATTTAATTAATTGTATCCTAAAGTAAACGTCATGACAACAAGTATGCATTACCTTAAGGGACCGTTGTTTAAGCAACTCCCGGTTCTTCAATGTCAGCAAAACACGTGGGAACACGAAGTTACCCGATTTACAATACATAAAAATAGGCAGGAATATACAGTAAACCCATCTCATTACTGGGGAGTCAATAAAAATCTGATCATGACAGTTTTGGCTGTCCGAGACAGATAATTTTACCGTAAATTGATTGTGCACTTCTTAAAAGTGCACTTCTTATGACTGAGGTGCCTTAGTCAATTTCGGTTCCCATCTATTGTTTATATCCATAAATAGTAGTTAACATTTTTCGTTAGATAAAAGGTTATTAAAGAATTAACATGTAATTTGTAATGTGATTATTGACAGCCCCAGTCTGTGTTTAAACATCTAATTAATATTTTTACTATAATTGACTTGTGATTGGTTTTCATGGAATTTTTTTCATTTTTTATGAGACAGAGGAATAATGTAGTTTCTACTGTCATAATTAATAGGAATGACTGTTTGAATAAACTGTGTGTGTAAATATCAAAGAAAAGATGTAAGTAAAATTCATGGCTTATATACATCAAACGTTTTGAGTCAGCGAGATGACCTCATTAAGGTCATATACCCAAAGACTGGGATGAGATCATTAACTCCATGGATTGCACACTTTCTTATTCCATGCCTTGAACTACTATATCTTTACTCATGAAACGGATCCCCTGAAACGCTATAAGCCACTCTTCTGGGTGTCTTTTGTTACTTATCTATTTTTGTCATATGCCTTGAACCAGCCTCACGGTCGACAACGGGTCAAGTATAAAAGGAAAAAAACTTAGTTTCTAGAAAACTTTGAATTATTCGAAAGGTAGCCAGTTACAATTTTAGCGGAAACTTGGAATGCAATCTCCCGTCATATAGGATTGAATACTTAACCAAAGATAGTTTTGCGACTGAGACGTTGACACAGGAATACCTAAACTTCTTACAAAAGCCCAAGCTATATGTGGCACTTCACGGATAAGAGTGTCCCCCTCAACATAAACATTGGGTTCCCCGTAAAACAAATCTAGCAGAAGTCATGTTCTCTCGACCTATTCAAATTGCTATAATTTAGTGATAAAGCGAATTCATTTGATTTGGTATTTCTTGTACGTACAGAACTTAAAACGTGATGGACGCCGTTTAAACATGACTATAAATGGAGTGTAGGGTATAGCCCGCCTGTTGCGCAATACAGTACCATATAGCCTACCTATCTTCTGTTGACCGAACAGGGCTTACGCGAGAATCATTCAATTGTCTGTATGGATAGTTAACGACAGCGAGAATGACAACAATATCAACTTAAAACTGCTGATTTTTCTATAAGTGATTATTATGCCTACATATATTACAAAAGATATACAAGGTATCAAAACGTAAAAGAAAATTGTAGTAAATGTTGCCTGCCCTATCAGAATCTGTATTTTGGATTCATTGTATTCATTTCAGACGTTCCTAAAGTTTGGTTATGTAACTGTATCTTGATTCTGATTGACTACAGGGGGAAAGAGAAATATACGCGGAACAACTTTCCAAATCTACTAAATATCAGTCTACTTAATATGACCGAATATAGCATAAATATTGCCACTAATCAGAATCAGCCTCTTGGAGAGTTTTGCTACAAAATGAGCATTATTTAATGGGTAGTTCGTGCAGGGTTCCTTTCCATCCTAAAACGTCCCTATCCCATGTCATAGGCTTTGATATACTAGTTAATGATACCATGCACAACCGACTAAGGTTTTGATCTCAAACTGGGATAGTTTTAACGGAGTTAATCAGCTGTCAGAGTGAGTGCCTACTCATGTAGTAGTATTTTAGGATTATTGCCTCTTCTCGTGCTAGTACCTTCATGGATTTTACCTTCATCTGCTCGTAGTACTCTGGCTTAACTAAACCAGTCAATGATGTTGACGGTTCGAAGTCAATCAGCACAATGACGGTATTTAGTCAGCCAGCGCTTCTCACGTGGTTCTGGAATGCAAAGCATGATGAGATAGAATTGCCTCTTCTCGTGCTAGTACCTTCATGGATTTTACTCGTGCTAGTACTCAGGGCATTTTGGATTCTAGTACACTATTAATATGTGCAATATTAATATTCCAACTCTAGCATCACTATGACGAAAGCGTAGATAATATAAGAACATAAAAAAAATTAATTAGTAAATTCTGAGTATAAACAACCACCTATACAGGCATAACAAAACAGCCCGAAAACACAGAGCAGATTTCACAACCTCATCGTTACATGTAGTTGAGATATGTTGCACTACTCACAAACAAAGCAAAGACCACCAATGTCAAATTGACCGAGAATTTGACTGAATGATTACACAAGTTTCCGTCGCAAAGACATACTTTTGCATCATCGAAAGTAAGTCCCAGGGTGTCAGCAATCAGAGAAAGTGCCGCTTCGAATTCGGGGATAATTTCGTCCAGCATATCTTGACCATAGCATTTATTCTCGATTGGTTGAATCAGTGTTATGCAAGCTGCCTCGTCAGTGGTAATGGATACATCAGAATCTATACGGAAGATGTGAAGACATAATGATTTCTTATTGAACTTAGTTTAAAAACACATGCTGGCACATCGTGACTTGTTGAAAACTGCAACAAAGCAAACATTTTGCTTTTTAGCTTTCTACATTTTCGTTTCGATTTAACGCTGCCCAAAAACTTCTATAGCAAACAATTAAATATTAAACGGTATTTTGGTGACTGAAAATGTAAAACTGATATTGAATGAAAGATATTCTTCACTGTTAATTGGAAACTCATACTTCGCAATATCTTATCTCTTACTCGAGAAGTGGTTGATTGTATGTAACCTATTTTCACTGGTTGAACATTACCTTATGTAGTTTCAGGAAGTGGATCACAGTGTACGAGGGTCTGTGTGTGTGTGTGTGGGGGGGGGGGGGTGCTGGGGGGCTGGGGGTATTGAAAGCTATAGTTAAGCTCAGAGGTGGGTTCGAAGGACAGTGTCACACGTGACTGTGATTTGAGAAAAACAAACTCACCACAAAGCGTCCCACAATTAGATGGAGCTTATGTGACTTTTGTATGGAACGTGAAAAGGGCAAACTTATTTCGTTGTCTAAACTAAGTTTGTTGTTGTCTAAAAGGCTAAAGTTGTTGCTGCTGTTTTACCACGTTGTTGCTCAAACCATGGAGGTGTTTACCTCCATGCTCAAACTGACGTTGTTGTCTTAACTTCCGTTGTCTAAACTTACGTTGTTGCTATCGGCGCTGTTCATAATTGCTCAACCGCGTAATGTAAACCAGAATGCAAAATGCATTGAGGTTTCGATGAGTTCAGTACACTAGATAGTTGTTAGTATAAGCAGAACTAGCTGTTACTATAGAAATGGCCCGAATCACCATTTTGATACCTTAACACTATGGCATGATAAACACAGGTCAGTCTACTGTGGCTATACACACCTCCACCATAAACAATAGGGGTCTTGGAGGTCCAAGTCCATTTGGAGTCACCAGACGCAAAATTGTGGAAACCTTGTTTGATAAGCTACCGTATCTCCCACCGCCAGCCTTTCAGATAACATGTGCGTTACAACGCATACGAATAGGAGGCTGCACGGTAAACAACTTTTAAAATGTTATAGGCTATACATATACGCTGTACATGTCGGAAATCAAGTACAACGTCGAGTGTCTAGACAAAGTCCAGCATAAAATACTGCACTTTTAAACTGATTTCATTGAGCCCCTCCAACAATGTGTAGAGATAATCCGGGAATGTCGGTAATCAAGTAAAACGAGTGTCGA
>KN888491.1:0-11313 GCA_000934455.1 Apostichopus parvimensis | reverse complement strand
CTAGGTCATATTTCGTTCAAAGCAAATGGTCACCTTTTGCGATTAATTGTTTTGTTTTGTTTGTCTTTGTCATATAAATTTAAATAGTCAGTCTATTGTAAATCATGATAACTGAACACATTGTACTTTAACTTCCTTCAACTTGCTTCTTTTACTCAACTCAGTATCAGGAAAAAGGTAGAGGCAAACTTCTTCATACATTTTTCTTTCTTGTCAAAACTTGAAGGTAATGTTGAGACAATTTCAAGAAAACAAGTAATATCTCTTCGAGTTCATGCCCTATTCTGAATTTTTATAATCCACATAATTTTGCTTTTTTTCACTTTACACATATATTCTAACGGAGAAATACCTTTCAAATATATATGAACCAAGATCGAAGAGCGATGTCAACTGAAAGCGTAACTACAATAGAATGGAAGCAATCGTGGCTGTAAACATGACGATATTTTAATTCAGAAGTACTACAACAAAAGAGAAGTTGGATATAAATCAGCCTAACAAAGTGTCGTGTAGACAGACGTGAACGTGTACATTTGTTCATTTTTCTATCAAAACAACTGTCGTTTCTACCTGACTCTCAGAGAATTCTCTCCATAATGTAAATCACTTTTCACGTTTAATATCGCTAAAACAAGTTAAGTCCTCTCTGAAAAGGATCATTTTTGGTATAAACTTTGACGACTGCTTACCACTAGGCCAAAAATGTTACTGAGTTTGGAAGAACCAGAGTCTGACATACATTTTAGATTAAATAAAGATAGTACTTTGTATTCACGATGTCCTTGAAAAGGTATGAATGTTTTTATGTTGGTGTTTTGAGGCCTGTGCAGTTCGGTTACAAGTTAGCTAATATAATTGCAACAGTAATCGCCCATAGTCATCAGCGTACTGAATGCACCTAGTGTCAACCACGACACAGTATATGGTCGGTACTATTCGGTTGGCATTGTCTTGCATACAGACTTAGGTCAGAAGTAGACTAGCTTAAAACGAGAAGTAGTAAAAGGGGATAGAGGATTGATTTGCGATTCAATTCCCCTGAACAGTTCATGAAGACTTCAAAATTAAAGAGATCGAATGTGAAAATATATTGCCTGAAATTATTGATGACGTAACTGTGACCTAACCACGATGCTGATATGAATAGCAAATTTAATAACTTAATTATTACATATTTTCTATTCTCCGATCAACAAATCTCTGCTTCACACCACGATGTTAGTTTAGGATTTGACAGCCACAATCATGATAAGTTTCACTTATTAACATAGAAAAAAAATAAAAATGTAGCATTCATCTTCTCGATTTTATTTGTCTAAAATTTTCAGTTTCCACGGTACACTTTCGTCAAGCAAGTATGACTTGCTTGTTGTATGTTGTGAGTTCGACGCATGATACTCAACATATATGCATGCAATTTCTGTAGAGAATCCGGTTGCGATAGGTTTACTAGAATACTTCATCCGGGACACTCGTGTGGAAATTCATATTTGAGTTGCTGCCTCCTGAACAAGTCAGTTTGAAGTTTCCTGGTTGAGATCGTGTTAGATTTAAACAATGTGTGAAACAGATCTGCCAATTATCTTTTTGAGTGACCGTTGACACGTGTCAGTCAGTCAATCAATGTAAGCAACGTTCAATCTCTACCTTATGACAGATCTAAAGGTATAAACAGACAGATGCACATTGTTGTAACCTTAACATAGAGTATAAGACACGTTGCTTAGTCGTTGACACAGTTTTTAAAGACTATTACCCCACCCCCTTTTTCTTCCAGTGCCCCAATATGTTTTTCGCTTTCTTTCTTCAAGTTACCCTATAGATTAATAACCAGTTAACTGTAAACATAAACCCCTTGTCTGGATCACCAGTTCCAGAAAAAATCAAAGTAGTGTACCCCAGTGAGTAAATTTAAGATGTTTGCTTTCTGTTATTCAAACATTCAATATCACGAAAAGTGTCAATATGAATATAAAGCACAATTCAACAAAGTTGTTAATGCATGAACTGTTCAAGATATTAATCACCGTTCTAGCAATGGAAGCTGCTATGATCTAATTTGCAAAAATAATTGTGCATTCCCTGTGTCAGTCGGTACCATTGCGGAATATGTATAACACATTGAATACGTAACCATTTAATAGAAGCTAACGTATTGTGGCATTTATTATTTTACAAAGGTAGAATTAACATACAACATACTTTCAACTGTATCGGTTTACCCACTGAAATGTGACGAAAAGGCACAAACCACATTTTAATCTTCTTTTACTGCCTTTGCAAAGCAATGTTGCTCACCAGTGGCGTCGTGCCCATTGGGGCCCGGGGGGGGCACACCCCCCAAATTTTGTCAAAGGTGTCATAAAATTTTGTCATAATTTAAAAAAAAAAGTGTTTTCGAACAGTGTCAGCAACTGAATTTCTTGTAGGGCCTACGAGAAATGGGGCTTCTGTTGACTGCTTGGTCAATGGTTGTTAATTGTTGATATTCAGTCAATCGAAACAGTTAAATAATTACTGGTTGATAACTAATGAACCAAATGTGCCATAAACGCTGCCATCGTTGAACAATATTATATATACGTAGTCTCAGAGTAAGTGCAACCCGTTACCTTTGCCAAAGTCAGTCAATTTTCCATGAAAAAATGGCAAATTTTTTAATTGTTTTCTAAGCCTGTAACAAAGTTCGGAAAGTTAAGATAAATGTAGTGAACAGAGATTATGGGACTCCATGTGAACTTCTTCTTAAGTAATGCAATCAGTTCGCTAAAAGGTCCACCAGGATAAATGTTCCTCATGATCTGATAGGTAGTTTTGAAAAAAATGAATAATAATAATCATTTCAAATACAGTCACAATTAACCTGGAAAATAATCACCTCGTTATTGCACGTTTTACCTTAGGTTTCGCTACTTTCGCTTTTTCTGCCCATGTTTTCAAACGACATAGCTTTTTCTTTACCCAGTCACCACTTCTCGCGGGCATGGGCGGCGATCATGGATCAGCCAACACAAAAATGTTTCGATTTCTTAAATTTTGGGCGCTTCTGGGAGACGAGTAATTGGTAAACTGAGGAATAAATGGCGATCACTTCCTTCGAGAATATTTCCCAAAATAAAAAATTGCCGGAAATTTTGATCAATTTTAGGGGTGCTGCTTACTGCCATAAAGCACGGGAAGTGCCGTTTCCTGCAATCTGAGGGGTCTGCCAGACGAAAAATTTTCTTGTACGCTGCGCGCCAACCCATGGTGGCGCTCCGCTTAGATAGTCATCACCTGCTCACGGGCCCCCCAAAATTTATTTTCGCACGACGCCCCTGTTGCTCACTGAGTCTTTAACAATTCTCAAGTGACAATACGAAAATACGTAATACGTCTTTCTACTTCATTTCAATAATGATTGGAACGTTAAAGTTTATAAAAAGGTTTTTGTGATAGATTTCTAAAGCTGACACTCACATCCATTTCAACACAACGTTTATATCCGTTGCCTGCCATCCTATACTGGAGCACACGTCACAGGATATATTAAGGCAAGTTTACAAGTAAAAGAATAAGATATAGTCCAGTCCTTTTCTGGGTTATTTTCTTCCAATTGCGTAAGAATTAACTGTATTAACTCGTTCAATGAATATCACCATTTTAAAAATAAATATTGATGAATCGCAAAATATGTTTTGAAATATCAATTCATTACGAAATGGCACCTTTTTATATTTTAAAAATACAATTTATAAAAGGCAAAATACACAAAAGTTCCTAAACGATGTACAAAGAACATTTAAACAAATACACAAAAATACAAAGAATTAAGACCGAAAATGTAATGAAATAAATAGGTTTTGAGTTTATATTTGAATTTAGATAATGAGGGTATGTTGCGATTTTTGAAAGAAAACCAAGGTTTTGAAGCTACGGTTGTAAAGGCTCTGTCGCCGTAAAAAGATGATTTACATAGAGGTCCTGATTTGAGAAGAAGTTTATTTGATGTGCGTAAGTTTAATTGGTAGAATGAGATCAGAGATATATTTTTGAGCAAGACCGCAATACTTTTCCTAAGTTATAAGGAGATTTTTGAAATGAATGCGTGTTTGAACACTTAACCAGTGTAATTGACGTAAGATACGAGGTGATATGTATGTGACGTTTGTCTGGCCGCAGAGGTTTGAATACGTTGAAAGGTTTCAGTTAGAAATTGGGTAAACTATAAAGAGGAGAGTTTTTTCAGTCAAGATGGGAAGAAACAAAAAGCATGATTTAAGCGTTCAGTTGATGACTGGTCCAAATATTTGCGGATTCTACCAATATTGTATATACCAAAATGAGGCTTAGCGGCATATATTTCTGATATGTGCATTAAGTTAAAACTTCTCATCCATATTAACACTGAGATATTTAGCAGCTGGAGATGATTGAATTGTACAGTTCCTATATTCATAGAAGGAACAGCCACGTCGACATTGTGGAATTTAGATCGAAAATGTTTGATTTCTGTTTTCGAGTCATTTAATGTTAGCTTATTGTGGATGGCCCGGCGGAAATGTAAGCAACACATGCTTCGAGGTCACCAAGACCTTCGTTACGGTCAGATGGTTTTAACATCAAGTATAATTATGTGTCATCAGCATATATCATATAGTGTTTGTCATCGTGAGCTTGAATAACATCGCTAAATGGACTAGTATAAAGAATGAATTCTAAAGGGCCTGTAACTGAACCCTGGGGGACACCCCATTGTAAAGGAAGGTGATCTGAAAGCACATCAATCAATAATTACAGACTTCTTGCAATCTGATAGGTAGGAAATTATCCATTTCAGTGCAGTTCCACTAATTCCATAAATGTGTTGTATACGGTGGAATAATATATTGGGGTCGATAGTGTCAAATGCTGCTGAATAATCTAACAACACAGGTACTGCTTTTTTTCTCCATTGTCAACATCTAGTAAAATATCATAAACATTATTGTCATTGAGATAAACCGTCAACTGTGTTGCAGCAATCCTATCTAGAATTGTAATGATGAACATTAAATTGGCAATGGGTCGGTAGTTCTTAAGATCATCTGGCTTAATATTAGACTTCTTCAGAATGGGCACAATGTACGATGCTTTGATGCAGTCTGGAAAAATTCCAGAAGAGAGAGAGAATAATTGACAATTTTAGTAATATCAGGGAGCAAAACATTAATACACTCTTTCAACAGACAATTTGAAACTGGGTCTTGACTGCAGGATTTAGATGCACTTTCTGTAATCACTTTGCGCATGTCTTCTTCTGATACAGGGCTCAAAAATGAGAAGCTATTAGTACAAGACTGTGAATGACAGCATCGTAAGTTGATGTTGGTAAATAATCAAGTGTTTTAATCTTATTGTGAAAGAATCTGCCAAAATCATCAGCAAGTTCTTTCGCTGAAGTAAAGCCTTGTAACGTAGGACTTCAGTAAACATAATTTGTTAACAATGCAAAATAGTTCTTTGTCGTCACATTGTGCCATTTTTCACAATAATAACATCACTTAGTAGAATTTAGCAGGTTATTGTATATCTTACACTGCTCATAATATAGCTGTTGGTCGACTTCAGATCCAGATTTCAGCAATTTGCGCTCTAAAAGCCGACTTACTTGCTTATAATATCCTCAGAATACAAAGGTACATGGGGTCTGTGAGACATTGTCCCGGTTTTGAGAAGGGCGTGCATGTCCAACGGATTGCTCAATACGCCGGTGTGATGCTGTGCCAGGTCAGTAGTACTGGGGCGGTATAAAGTACCAGTGATGAAACATTTATGAAGTTTTGTCCGTTAACTTCACGCAACTTACGATATGTAATGATATTCTTAGCCGGGATGGGCCGCGCAAAATGAATAGAACTGATCATAGCAGAATGATCTGAAATGAGACCAGTTAAAATCGCTGTACCACAAACTATGTTATTTTCTTAACGTGATATCACCAAAATCTAACATGTAGCCACCGAGGTGAGTTGGGCTTGAACATGTTGATGAAGACCAACTGAATTAATCAATTCAGAGAACAGTTTGGCGTCTCTCTTGCTATCATCATCTATGTAGAAGTTAGCATCACCTGCAAAAATAAAATGATTAGATAGCACAAATAATTATTTTAACGAAGTGGAAAATTCTTTAAAGAAAATATCTTATGTTAACTTGTTCTTTTTAGAAGCTGGTGGCCTTTAAATGGAAAATAAAGTTAGGGTAGCAGGGTCAGATGATAATCTCAATTGCATACATTCAACTGATTCAAAAGAAACATGATCGTTCTGCGTAATTTGGAATCCAGAACGGAAAATAATGCAGAGACCACCTCCACGAGATGTGCGTGGTAAATGATCAAATTTGTAATTTGGTGATGTCTTGGTGAAGTCAGAATAAAAATGATCGCCCGTAGCATACCCTTATAACCATGACTCGGTTACAATTAATGTGTCGAGTTTATTTTCAATGACCAAATTACAGATGGCAGCAGTTTTGTTTCTCATTGAACGAGCATTCCAGAGACCCAAGGATATTTTGGGAGAACATGGATTGGTATGGGCAAGCACTTGATCGCTGAATTGATTGTATTGATCATTACAAGATTGTGATAGTTAATCCCTTTTCTCAGCTTTTCCTTTTTGACTCCTCTGTTCTGTACTCTAGGGATATTCCTTAAAAATGAATGCAATTGAGTGCTTCCTCGAGTACCACTGACTTTTGGCATTTATTTCCAGATGACGTATGTAACAATACAGGGAACATTTTTTTAGTAGATTTCTTTAAAAAAGAGTAATTCCTTCTTTGTTTATGTGATGGATATATTCTAGACGCTTAACAATGGTTAACATAGTCATTGAGACTTAGAAGATTAACAAAGTCATTGAAGTCATTGAAGACAACATTTTCACTTGAAGGGTAAATTCCAATTAGGATAGTAAGCTTACATGTTGGCTCCCATGAGTTGAAAATAAAGAATCCTATCACAATCCAAGAACAATAAAAATGAACAAATCCTAATGGTGAAAGTGATCCTTACACCAAACACAAAAAGATACAAATTCAGGGAAGGATCCAAACGTAGAAACACATATGAATGGCTGAAGGAAGTGAGAGCGTAGATTAATGTTGCGCTTACAAGGCGCTTACAAGGTTATATTGGTGTATATTATCGTTAATTTTGGGTTTCGGTTTTGTCTTTTGTATTTCAGTTACCCTGAACATGGTAATGATTTGACATAACTGATGTTATAAATGCTTCATTATGTAGAGATATTATTGTTCAATTAAGTTGACATGTATAATATATATGAACATATCAACTAACTACGTATAGAGATGATGAAGCTAATTTTTACTCATTTCTAACCGAGCGTGAGCATTCGTGACATTCGTGAGCATATATGAAATGACTCGTACATTAAAGCGAAAGCGAAAATATAAGTAGCAAAAGAAGTATTTTAAAAGTGAACATAAATTCTCAATAATACGGATTAACAAAGCAAATGCATTTACCAATCTCATGGGAGAAGATAAATTACAAAAAACAATGGGTAGAGTTATTGAAAAAGATGTCCATGCATTCCCAGAACTTCAAAAATAATTTTTATGAACATACGACTGACAAAATGTACGTTTCTACTATCTACATGAAATTAAATGTTACAGTTATTGGATCATGTTAAGTATACAAACAAATGAAACACTTTCAAGTCTACAAGAACATTGATGAAAAACTAGTTCTTCGGTGCTTGAAATATTACAAACGGCTTCAAATCACAGCTTAGTTTTCAGTTTTTCTAGCTGACCGATATATTACCCGCAACTGTTTTAATTAGATGTTCGTTACATATCACCATGACAATCTGGAACTTGGTTAATGGCTCCACCAATATGACGAGTGTGAAGTGTTTCCATTGTAACAAATATGTTAAAACATTAATCTCGATTGCTTTGTTCGCTGTGGAATCTTCCAACTTCTCACATGAACATATACATACAATTGACATATTTGCATGTTTCAATTTTTCAAAGAAATGACACAAATTTAATAACAGATAAAGATGTATTCCTGAATATGGGGTTAAATAGAACCAAGGAAATCAATCTACAGTAGACAATGGTTGATCAGAGGAACATTTCATGTTAATTCAATTGCGCTGCAGGTGTGAATATCTTCCATTTATTTTACCACTCGATAGATTAAGAAATTCGGCAGTGCATCTCGTTGTACGCATAAGGTGCAAGTGCTGTCGAATTCACCATCATGACAATAATGAAGGCGACTGAGGAAAACATAGACAAGCCTGTCCATGACCAGAACTCTTTGTCGGAATGCAAATTTAATCATGAATGAAAAAGTTTTCAATTTGTCTAAAACTTTTGATTCACTTTCTATTACTCTAAAAAAACATGATATGGTTTACCGATTAATATTCTTTTCTTTTTTATTGCAAACAATACCATGACAATATATCAACAAGATATAAAGGTATTAAATTATTAAATATTCCATACTAGGTTCACGTGGGATATCTATCGTTCAGTTTTAATATACCTAATAAGGTTTGATCAAATCATTCATGTCAATTCTAAAGCATATAAGGTATTTGATTGATACGATTCACTCCCTATTAAAGCGCCCACGAGTTATTTTTAAGACGCTCTCCTGGTTATATTTCGTTATCATAAATTACATGAAATATTTACAAAATTAATGCTTCCGAATTTCCCGGCCATGTATATGGCGCCACGTTCTTAGCCAGATGACTACTCATTATAATAAGCTACATTATCGTAGACCATCAGACCATGTGACTCTACGTTTACGTTACCACAACGACTGGTAACTAATGAATACAATTAACTACAACCAGCTAAATCCAGATGGCATTATACCATCAAATGTGAGATAAGTACTTGGGGTCCAAGTAAAACCTAATTCTAACAACAGATAAAGCTTACGGAGTCTTGTTAACCTCCGATACATGTCAAACATATTTCTATTATGCCTAACCTGATACAAGGCATATATGGAAAAAGATAATCCTTAACTCAATTGGAAAAGATCAAAGAGACGGACCTTCTTTGAACTAAACTGTTCACTGATAAGTATTAAACCTACAACGACAAACTGGTCGAGGAAGCTTACTACATTACGAAAAAGCAAACACTTTAACTGCTAGAATAAATTTGGAAGCAAAACTTCTGTCCTATCATCAGACATTAATGTTACTGGTGGTCTAAGTAGTCCTTGCAGGGAGTGAATTATAGACTCATCGCTCAGTTTTGAGTTTGGCCGGGTAATTAACTTTTGTAGCGAGATTTAGACAACTCTCGAACTCTTTAAGCAAAGAAAAAGAAGATTAATAATACTTCTTCCAGGTATGACGGATCGATTTGTATTCAATATTTGAACAAGCTTGTGTCAATGTTTTAACTCTGAAAATCGTTTTTTGTTAGTCAGCAAAATAATCACGCCTACGGTTGCGTTCCATATGAAATGGAGGTAAACGAGCAGGTTATAAAATACATTTCCAGAGAAATGTGCATAAATGTGTCAATCACAGATATAACGCAAATGTTAGCATCCAAATTTTTCTAACCAATAATATATTACTCATCATTAGAATACAAATGTGTCTGGTCAAGATAGTGATTATGTAAAAAGAATATTAAAGTGAAAACAATCCCAATGATAGTTTTGAAAGTCAAGGCATGCATGTTAAAATCAGAACATCAACATATTACGCTTAGTTCATACTTAAACATCCAGTTTCACAAAATTGTAAAAAAGAGTACGTGCATTTACAAACTATTAACCTGTTATCAGGTTCCAGACAAAATCAATATGTGATTCCGCATAAAACGAGCAGATATTCTTCGGTTTCGTTGTAAATCTATGAAACCTCATTCTGTGTTAACTGTATACATCGCTTAAATAAGGGTTTAGTCGTATATTTGCAATGTACCGACGGAGTGTTGTATTCATGCTGCACAATAAAATTGCTTAATCAATGTAACAATTCATGACTGAGAAACATTCGACCTCCTTGCTTATTGCTGAATGATGTGTTAATTACATCAAAGGAACAGGCGATCACCATTTTGAATATGCATTTAATAAAACAATAAAATCACATACTTCTAAATAATACATCGAAAGCGTCTGTTGACGATATGTTACGTTAAAACATATTACTAACAATGGACGGTTTACTCGTATTGATACGAAGCCATTCTGCTAGAAATGTGTGTGTAAAATTGTACTATTTGGCACAAGAGAGCTCAACTGTTTGACAATTCAGGTAAAGTTTAAACCTGAAATAGTTATTCTTTCTATTTCTGTTTAGAGCAACGTTGCATTCGCATGACCGTATAGTTTATTTTATTTTACGTGTTAGTTACAGTTTGAGTAAATGCATTTGCAACTTACATGGAATGAAATTAATCACGAAGGTATTTACGCCATCAGTTAAATTTAATAAATGTTTTCTTCAGTGACCTATGTCCGACAAAACTTAAGTACTTTTTTTTTTAATGATGGCGAAACTGAGTATTATTTGATGTTGTATTTTTTCCTCGCTTCGTTAGTCTAGGATTGCCAACTAATTAGTTTTTTTTTTAGCTGCACACACTTATACTCATTAGATGGGCTCATGAATGTACACACGGAAACGTCTAAAGTGGTGCACATAATGAAAATTGACCAACTTGATTGTCAGCTTCATTAATAACAGGTTAAATAACAGTTGAGTTCTCAAATAATCTACTTTTCCCATATTTCTGTCCACAATTGTGTTTATTGTGGGTTTTTTTCAATACATCGCCATGAAGACACCCAAGGTTTTCCTGTTCCAGTACGAGGTTACTAGAAAAACATGAAAAAATGATAGCAAGTTTCTCACACCATGAGTAAAATGTTGACAACTTTGGTCACCTAAGTTTTTGTCTTGAATATTTCGTTAACATCAAGTACCGTAATCAGAATGTCATGAAGGACTCTATTCTGTTGATTTTCAGAAATATGTTGGTTTTTTGGGTTCGTCTGTTTAAGAAAAAGAAGACATTCAGTTATTTAACACTGATAAAATTAACTTTAGATAGTTTGTACACAAACAGTTAATCAATCTTTTCATATATTGTTTTACATTACGAATACGCTTGTGCTACTGATTCAGTTTCCTAACCTATAATTTACAAAAAAAGGTTTTAAGAAAAACTTAAAGCTGAGAATAAAGGCATATGGTAACGATGTATCGTTAACTTTCCGTTTTTAAAGACCAGATATATTGTAATTTTACCTTTTTT
>KN888490.1:6041-16810 GCA_000934455.1 Apostichopus parvimensis | reverse complement strand
GGGGGTCTATAGTGGTGTTCACATAAGGGGACCACCATCATTGTTTCTATCCATCATTTTTTTCCACCTCGTCATTATACGAAAATAAAAAAAATTAAAAAAAATAAAAAATTTGCTCTGGAGTATAGTGCACATGGGTTGCTAAACGTATGTAATTACTATGTAGCACCTTGTATTATAGATACATACTATACTGTTCACAGCTATTGTTAAATTTTGATTTTACCATTCCCGAGTTCTAAAGCAAATATATACTGGTAAATGAAAACATCGGTTTGGATCGTTTAAAAAGTCCTTCAATATTGCCGCAGCAGAAACAAAGTGGAAATTATACAAAAATTAAAAGGTCTGTATTTAAAAACAAAATGACATGAAATTGATGGGGAGACGTATTTTTTAGCCAGGAATACCATTAATATCATTTTGCTCGGTATGAATATTGAATTCTGCAGAAATACGTAGTGTGAAAATGTTGCTCGTTGAGAAGTCTATTGACTTAATAGTATTATATATATGTATAAAGTTTAGTCTAAATGAATTCTTCTTTGTATGAACACTACAAAATATTCCTTTGACCGAAATATTTTCACATAGTGTATCAAAGACATTTGAAGAAAGAAGGACATAGATAGAGGGGGAGGGGGAGGGAGGGGGGTGAAGAATCATATTTTAGTATTATTTTAAACATGACTTAGGCACATGAGAGACACTAAAAATTAATTTACTTGATTTTGTTTCCCCTTCAATTTTCTGTTTTCTTTTCATTCTCTAGATTTGCTGCCAAACTTATATCTGGAATACTCGACTATAAGGTTATCATTGATGCGTAAGTATATAAATGCATAAACATATTGAAGGATATTGTTAAATAATTCATGATATTCATTAAATATTCATGATGCAATTATCCAGAGATTTGAACAACAGATAATGATAGGTACGTGATCACTTTCGAGAGTAAACTTTGCCATCGTAAGATATCGCGACTAAATGTGATGTATACACAAGAGAGGTGACATAATATCGTTGCACCAATTATGTCGCACTGCCCTCTTATCTCATGGCGTATAACAAATTGTAATATCTACCACGGTTTTGTAGGTTATTGTCCATTAATAGCAAAGTTTGGTCAAGTGCGGCCCGCGAGTTGTAGACACACATTTGCAAAGTTGTTCCTGCCTAGGCAGCCGATTCACATAGAGATTACAGTTACTACTGTAAATCTAAAGTTTCGTACCACAGTAAATACTGGATCGTACTGACAAATCTGATAAATCGGTAGCATGTGCTATTAAGTTTACAGTAAGAACTGAGGATATTTGTAATTCGTAGCATGTGCTATTAAGTTTACAGTAAGAACTGAGGATATTTGTAATTCCAATAAATCCCAAACAACTGGATTTGTTGGAATTACACATATCCTCAGTTTTTCCTGTAATCCTAATAGCACATGCTACTGAATTATAGCACGATCCAGTTTTTACTGTGGTACAAAACTGTAAGATTTACAGTAGTAACTGTGTTCTCTATGTGTATCGGGTGGCCTAGGCGATATTGTGTATGTGCCAGCGTCAATGTTGTCAAAAGGTCATAAAAGGCGGCACAAAGTCAGCCATCATTATTGGCTTACTTTAGAGAGATAACTGTCATTCGGGAGATATTACAGATTTAAGATTCCTCCACACACAAAGCTGAAGACTTGATCAAGTCTAAAATATAATATTGTCTGTCCACGTGATATTTGTAATATTTTATTTTCTGTAATAACTGCAGTGTTTGTTGCCTGTAATCTAGATATGCTTTGCAAATGCTGAAGTTAAACATTGAAGCTCTTATCATGGCCTAATGATAGCATTGATTTCAGGTTAAAAGTTAAAGTTGAATGGTTTACAGTGTTGTTTATAAGGCCAAGGCCCTCTCACACAACTTTAAAACACTTAACCATTGGTCATTGGTAACTTGTCACACCCACACACCAAAATGTGCAAAATTCAAATAATCCCTCCACAGTACCATACATGGCACCATATCTACGTGTCCCCCTTGGGGACTTTCCATAGGGTCCAGCAACAAACCGGCACACACAACTATATTTACAAGTGACCTCACAGGCTCCCTATGTATACTCCTGGGTGAAGAGAGGCAATAGAGATTAAGTGCCTTGCCAAAGGACACAGCGCAATGATCTGGTCAGGACCCGAACCAGCAAACCTTAGATCACAAGTCCACTGCCTAACCCATTAGACCATAACGATATAGGTTCAATATTGTTGACGTTCTATACCTTGAAGGTGACAGGAATACTGCAAAGAAAGTAAGCTCTCAGATCCTAGTGACATTATATGACGTCACATATTTACAAAATATGTCTACTTTAGAAACATCACCAATCACAGTATAGCACAAGAAGTTTGAACTTTACATTATTTCATTTCCATAATTTGCTATTATGATAACTCGTCTTTCAACATTTAAATCTTGTTACAATATCCGATGTAACGTCATCGACAAAATTGTGTCTGTGACGTCTATTGAAGTTTCGTATTTTCTGAGAAACAATATCTTTCTCCGAGCAGGTTCATAACACAACATTACTGCGGCAAAGAACATTGACTCCTGAAGCATATAGGCTAACGAGTTCTTCAAACAGGAAAAGTGGATCTAAATTCTTCGGGGTAATAATGCTAACGGCGCAACTTAGAAATTGAGTTATTTAAAGAACAAATAATCTACTCAATATATCTACATATAATATATAAAACTAAGAAGAAGAAAAAATAGTGGGGGAAAAAAAACTAGCTAAGGCGAGACGGCGTCCTTCTTCTATTCAAATGTAGGTCAGCTTTAAGCAGTCCCTTTATTATGGCAGGTCTTGTCTCTTACAGGCATTACCTTTACGAAGACCAACATTTAAAGTGTTCCTATGTTCTGTATAGGTCTGAATACACATGATATGAATTAACATTGCAAAATACTCAATTTGTAACATTTCCGACAAGTGTTCATAACGAATTTAACATGTTTTCCTCTTCTATAAGTAAAGTAAAGCAATCAGTTACAGTGTTAAATATAACTTTTTTTAAACTCTTTTCATTTTTTTTCTTATCAATAAATAATTACTATGAGACTCGAGTATATAGACGGGTTATCTGCCTTCACTGAAGGAGAAGTTACCTTTAATAATCATATTAGCTAAATTTCCACAGTTCAATGGAGCGTGAGGGAAATCAAAGGTTTTGAACATTATTGTTTGTTTACTCCATTAATCATTATTATTTAGTTTCCACAAACAATTAGGTCAGATGAACAAGAAGCAAGAAAAAGAAGAGGGCGGGGGGGGGGGGAGGGGGAGGAACGGAAACATTTTTGTTTTGGTATAAGAGACTATTGTAACGTTAAATTGTTGTCTAGTGTGTGTTCATTCAATGAAATTAACATCAAGTATCACAAAGTAATTGTTTTTATTTGCTCTAAGTGTTGTCTAGTGTTCATTCAATGAAATGAACATCAAGTATCGCAAAGTAATTGTTTTTATTTGCTCTAACGCGAAAAGAGGAAAGGGTAAGAATGAAATTTTACCTCATAGTGGCACTTATGACATTACAAATCGACACTACCATGAACTTTCCCCAAATAGGTCAAGACGTTTCGGTCGGGGGCCTGCGTTCATCGTACGCGTTCATTGTTATCACCTAACGATATAAGGATGATGATTAGGGGTGGGTCTTCTTGAATTTGTCAGGCATGAGCTTTTTCCGCAAATTCGCGGAATATCCGTGATTTCTTTTCTACCTCGGGACAAATACTATTATCCTAACACACTGTAACATACGCAAACTGGAGCCTATACCGCAATTTTTGCAAAGTTCCGTGATTTTTTTTTTACCCAAGGCTCATCACTGAATTGTCTAAAGCGATGAACATCGTACTAAGCGAATTATCATTGTCACGTATATATTCTTTAAAATTGTTTTGAATAAACATTTTAGACACACAGCTAATTATTACTGTACTTCATGTAAATACGTCAATTAGATTTCAAAGATTTGTCACATTTTATTTCGAGGCAACTCAGAATGCGGCTGGAAACGAAACCGGACATTTTTGTCCCCAGGACACCATTTGTATCCAATTAACATGTTCTTGTCAAAAATTCTTTGCTCCTGTAAATTCATATATTTGGAAGGAATAATCATACTTATATAAGTTTTACATTATATACCGAGGAGAGAAGATTAACTTTCATCTCTCTGTTTTTTATCATATCAAGTGATCGTATGCTATTAATGCGATAAAAATTATGACACATGAGGTTCAATGTACTGCATAACATTGCCTTCGGTCATGTGATATTTCAAAGACACAAATATGGTTTAACTCAAAAAGTTTCCAAAATTTAAACGAGTAATTTTATAACTTTTCTCAAGGGTTGATATCACCATGCAGAGACCAGACATAACACTTAACTGACTAGTCAAGTATAAAGCAAACACTTAACTGACCAGTCAACTGTAACAAACACTTAACTGACAAGCCATGTGTAACAGATTGAGAAGTATCATAAACAGCTGTTTCATGGAACTTTCTGACTACTTCGGTAAATCTTAAGACTCAGGAAAATATCCACTTTTATTTGCAGATATATTATTAATAATGAGAATTTTATAGCAAGGAATATTAAGAGGCAATTTGCAGCTCGCCATATAGAAACATTTTTTTTTGCTCCATTAAATGTATTGCCTTTTTGATCGCCTACTATAGGCAACCACTTGAACTTCCGAGAACAGTTCGAGCTGAATATTAGAATGAATCTCGCTGAATGTTTAGCAATTGGTGTAAAGCTAATCCGTATAACAATTTTTTTTCGTGGAATCGGTTCATGTTGTTAACAACAAGACATTGTCAAAAGTGTTGGAAATAAGACGAATTATTAACCAACTTTCTGGGAAGGATTTTAAGACATCGTGTATTGTACAGACATGGCAGGTTCTAAAAAGGTTTGTAGCGTCTTTGGTAAACCCATCGGTTATACTAAGGCCTATATAGATATCAACCAAGATGAAGATGAAGATGTTCCTCTAAAGTAGTTTCCAACCAGCGCTGAAATCTCTTCCAAAGACCAAATAGATAGGGATTTTAATTAGGGTCGTGCTACCTTGTCAGGCACATGTCGATCGCCTGTCACGAGTGACCAATGTAAGAGATAAGAGAGTTATCCTGACCGAAGTTTTCTTTCCTCTCTAGAGGGATCAAATATTTAGAGACAGGATATTGTGTGGCAGATTTACATCTCCTGTGAGAAAGGAAAGAACTTTTTGCCTTTAGCGTCAGAGAATTCAAGTAATTTAATTTTTTGAGTGAAATCCTTGAAATATTTAACCTATAGCACCTTGGAAATGATCGGAAATGCATACAGCAGATTTTTTTAAAGGTAATCGTATGAGGAAGAACCATACCAAAATGGTGTTTAACAGGCATCGTTTTGTGTTTGGTTGCATGTTAATGAGGCTTTTAATTAACTTTCTGAGTAGTATCCAAAATGAAAATGTATATTGCTCCTGCAGATTACGCCAATTTAGAGAAATTTATCGCAAAATGAATTAATAGCAATGCAACAAAAAAATCAGAAACTTTAATGAAAAGAAGATGATTTTTTCTCAAATCATTTGGAACGCAAGTTGACTTTATCAAGCTGATGGACTGCATTGTTAAAGGTCATTGAACATCAAACAGTGTCGCAAGGGTCAATCAAGCCTATCTCAAAGTTTGGCTGACTTTAAATTTAAAGGTCTTGTTGGACTCCATGGAGTGGCATTCTGCCCCCCCCCCCCCTCTAAGCGCCTTTATGTAGGTTGACCTCTCAAAGACGCATGCCATGTGGTATTTTTATAATCAAGTGGTGAAACACACTGATAGCTATTGTCACTAATTAGGCCATGAATAAATTGGACCAAACTCAGTTGTATACACAATAGCAAAGCCAAAAATAAAACTGACCAAAATCAGGCACGAAGCAGTTAAAAATTTAAACAAAATATCAATAGCTAAGTGGATTAGAAAATAATAATAATAATGTAAGTGAACATCACGTTGTTGCATTGCTGCATTTCTGGAGAAATAATGATAATTTTGAAGTATTTATAACGAAATTCTCACCTAGTGCGATACTTACATTTTTCCCTTTTAGATTGTTTAAATCAATGGAAATTGGCAATTATTTGCTGTCAGTTTCATTTTCATATGTTTATAGGACCTTATTTATTATATAGAAGATTACTTCATTCAATTGTACTATAACCACTCATATGTATTATCGAACACTTTCGATTAAAACTATCATAAGTTGAGAATAATGTCACAATCAACTTTAGACCCAATACTTTTTAGTTTCATTTATATCTTCTGTTGTAAATTGTTCTGGATGCCAATAAATAATTGTCGATCTCACAAGAAATAACAATGTATAACAATGTATTATGCAGGAGAGTTAAAGAAAACTATTAACTTTATAACATTGTTACTAGTACCATGCACTACTATCTTCCATTTTTCTTTGTTCCGATGTTGTTTTAGAATGTGTGAATTTTGGTTTGGTTTTAGAGGATTCATCACATCTTGATCATTGCGCCATGCGGAAATGGTCAAACATCATTTTGACCCTTTAATTGTAACTCTATAAAAGACCAAGATTAATACAAATGACAGCCCCTTTTCTCGTGACCTTTTTACTTCTAAATTTCTGATGGATTTGCCCACCTCGTACCTCTTCGTCTCTTCGTTAATTTTGTCTTAAGTCCTTCGCAACTCTCTGAGATAAAAAAAAAAACATGTAACAAAAAAGGAGGCAAAAAAAGTAAAAAAGCAAAATAGAAGCGTACCCAACCCTTAACAGAGACTCAACCCTACCTTATGAAATAAGAAGGAACCAAGACTAGGTGTTCATTCTAGCGAAACTGATGAAGTTACCTTCTCTCGACTTTGCATTCTTTTCACGATCCAATATCTTTCTGCCGCCACATCACCTTAGCGTAACTTTACCTGTCTCTTGCGGGTATCAGCTCAGCTCCCCAACGGGCTATAAAACATCTTCAAGACTTAGCATCCAATATTGGAAGTTATCGATCGCTAGAGTCGGATTTCGAACGGAAGTTTCGGAGCAAAACTTAAATTTCCAAGCCATCTAATTTAGACGGTCTAACCGGGTGCATATATATATATACACACACACATACGTACATACAGTAAAGAGGGCGTAGAAGGAGGAATACCTGTTGATCAATATCACTGCCTCGTGGCTATCAATAATAACTTTCGTTTTATACAGTCGAATTGATATACATAGCCCACGGGTTCCAACTTATCAAGTACTTATCAAATCGTGACATTAAATGAGAAAAATGATCAAATTCTTGTTCTTTACATAACTGTGAGGAATGATTAATAATTTTGTTTCCTTCACATTGGTTTATATAAATATTCGTTAAATAACATTCGAGATGGGTGGCGAGAGGACGGGTAGCATAGCGCTTATTTAAAACAGCAGTTCTTTCCACAGGTACTTTCTCAGTACGTAATTATTCCATAACACTAAGGACCCCCTTCCCCTCCCTATCACTCCCTTGTAAGAGTTGATCCTGTATTCGTGATACCTAATTGTTTTTTTTAAATTAAGCATAAATTAATTAATTGCCTGAACAGAAACACTAACAATAAAAATTAACATATAATTCTCGTGACTTCAACCTATTCTATCCTGTAAATTTCTTTGAACGAAATTATGTTATCATTTTCATTTGTTTTTGTTTTTATTTTGTAGAAAAGCTTTGCCAGTTGACAGAGCTAGACACAATAAACCTGGTCAACCTATGTGTATGGAGCAATACTACAGACTCTTCTCATCCTACCGTGTACCTGGATTAGTAAAGGATGAATTAGTTTCACCGACGAGTAGTGTGATGCCAGAACCTGAACATATTATAGTAGTTTGCAATAACCAGGTAAATAATCCAGCTATTGATGGATAGAACATATAACAGTTCGCAATAACCAGGTAATCAATATGATATCGATGATATTGATAGAAACGACATATATCAGTTCTACAATAACCAAGTAAACAATATGATACTGACGAATAGAAATGATATCAGTTCATATCCGGGTGAACATTCTAATATTTATAAATCGAAAAAATATCAATTTACATTGATATTGTATATCAAATATCAATTACATCGATACAGTAAACATTCTGATATTGATGAATACAACTTATATCAGTTGTCATATCCTGGTAAACATTCTAATGTTGATGAATAGAACAAATATCGATTTACAATAACCAAGTAAATATTCTGATATAGATAGAAAGGACATATATATATATCAGTTCTACAATAACCAAGTAAACATTCTAATATCGATGGAAAGGACATATGACAGTCAACAGTGTACATTGTTATAAAGGTTTGCATAAACAACGCTAATAGCATATTTACGAAATAATGTTCTCATTCTCAGGTTGCTTCGTAAAAGCTAACATACCAAATTACTTGTTTTGTTTTAATAATTATTTTACGTCAAATGCATCATTAATAAGTCTGAACACTTCAAGCTTGCATACATAATATATTTTTTTTATGATTAAAGAACTCCATTTTCTAAATTGGTTTGTTGATATGATGTCGTTGATATTTCTTTCAAAGCTTATAGTTAATTATAACATGCGATTGTTTGTAGGTTCACTTCAAAGTAGTTTAACTGTTAGTCTCAACATATACACTTCCACGCATAGATCTCCATATTAATAACGAAGATATATATTTAACCCTGTGTCAAAGTCTTCGGCTAGCATGTTTGTTTTGTGCTAAATCACAGCTCATATTTGACAATCAGATCGACTGAAAATGATTCCAACAGATGATAATATCAACGATGACCCAAGAAACAACAAACCATATAGTCTTAAATCAGGTCACAAACATCAATTTCAATGAAATCATTAGTTCTCTCTTTCTTTCTAATTCTTTCTACTCTTTTTAACCTTTTTGTTGACAGTTTTTCGTACTCGACGTCATCATCAACTTTAAGCGATTAAGTGACCAAGATCTTGTCAGTCAATTGAAACGCATCGTTGATTCCTCAACCGAAGAAACAGATCCGTCTATAGGATTTTTGACAGCGATGTCGAGAACTGATTGGGCGAGGGCCAGAATGAAGCTTATGGAGAGTATGTATCATAATTTCTACGTAGGAAAGGCTATAATCTCACGATATAACTCTATATAGGCCTAAATCAAATCAGCTGAAGTATAGAGTGATACCCTTTCCGCTACAAAAATTTAGAAACGTGACAGTTGCACAATTCTCTCAGATTTGCAACATAAGTTAATACAAAATATTTATGTTTAGTTTTTAGGCTAATAACGTTAAGAGATGAACCAGTTGCTGGTATTGGTTTCTTTCATTCTTTCTTTATTAATTAATTAATTAATTAATTAAATAAACTTTTGCGTCTTTCTTCCATTTTTTTAAGCGCATCAACAGCTTTTTCCTTTCATAATCCTTTCTTTTGCTGCTGTCGCTTGTATTTTTTCCTAGCTTTTTTTTTCTTCTTTTTACTTCTTCTCCTCCTCTTTCTTCTTGGAAAGCCATTCTTGCCTCTTAATTTACCATAGTAACATGAATTACAGTCAGTGAAAGCTAATCATGGGTTTGGATAGCTGAGAGGCTTTGCTAATTAAAGGTCAGAGTTGAATTTGTGTCACAAAGAAATTAAGTTTCAATAAATAAAGAAAATCTCCTCTAGAGTAAAAGAAAACTTTACAACTGTTTATCCATTTTGCAAGACGTCCATTCTCAGTATATGAAAATTAAGATATAAAATTAATTAAGCATCATGAAAGATTAGGGTGTCATGCTAAGTCTTTTAAGTCATTTACAACTTGTTTACTACAACGCTTGTAGAGGTTAGTTTTGACCAATTCCATGATCAGGCTCGGATCAAAGTATGGGTCCGACGGGTTCTTCCAACACCCCCCCCCCGCCCCTCCTCTTATGAAATGTTACCTCCAAACATAACTTTGCTCATTATAACGTACATCGTTGGCAGATTGAGCACACTTTTGCGAGTGTGCTTTAAATACTTTATAACGATATATTTATATGCACTGCTCCATCGGTAGTAACTACCTTATCTTCCGATATTTGTCCCTCAGATACTCTATTTCGCTAATAGGGTAACGTGTGGTGGCAAATACGATGGTCTAATGAATTTTGATGGTTCGATTTCTGACGCTTTATCAGAATAAAAATTCTGATATTATGTTTCCTTTTTGTGTGTGTGTGGATTATATAGATTCAACTAATAGACACTCCCTCGACATGATTTTTTTTTTGTGTGGATTATATAGATTCAACTAACAGAGACTCCCTCGACATGATTGAACGATGTATCTTTGTCCTCTGTCTGGATGCACCCATGGACCACCCTCCGGCAGAGGTAGGGAAACCTATGGACGCTGACGATGAACCATTGGCGCTACAGATGCTTCACGGGGGTGGAGTAGGCATGAATGCAGGGAACAGGTGGTTCGATAAAACCATGCAGGTTAGATTTCTTTGTAATTGGAGTAGGGGAGGGGTGGGGGTCTTTCGTTTTACTGAACTGTTCTGATTCCTACATTCTTAATATTTTTCTCGTTTGCATTCTAATAATGCGACTGACGATAAGTCTTCGAATGTAATCTAATTATGACAGACACGGATGA